>CM059273.1:30909303-31169303 GCA_030347295.1 Setipinna tenuifilis
TTGGACGTATCATTATCTCATTGTGAAACCTGTTCATTGTTTACTGTAGCTCTTACCTCCCTTCATAAAATCAGTTGTCTCCATTCCCAACTTCGCAATAATTTCCCTCCATGATTTGTTTGCCATTTTGCAGTCCTTGTAGTGAGAGAGACATATAAATGACTGTACATTTTCAGTCAGACACCTAGCGATTAGTGGTAAACTATTCGTGTAAACCATTAAAGCAACGTGCTGGATGTGATGTATTGAGCTGTCCAATCACAACCATTGTACCATATGGTAGGCATGATGCATGGTCATAAGTTTTGGAAGATGTGGGCGGACTTTGACGTAGGGCCAACATAGGGATATACACTAACCCAGAGACAAGGTGATGGGTGTGGCTGAGTTTACGCAGAAGCATAAAACAGATTTTATAGGTGCACTGCAATGCTTTCCTCCTTTCACAGGCCGAAGAAACTTCGGTTTCACCCAAAGCAGCTGTACATTTCTGCCAAACAAGGGGAGCTGCAAAAAGTGTTGCTCATGTTGGGTAAGAATACATGACCTGCTCATATTTGATTACACACTGAACAGAAATACAAACAACACTTTTGTTTTTGCGCCTAATTTCCATGAGCTGAACTAAAAGATCTAAAACGTTTTCTATGTACACAAAACGCCGCCTTCTCTCAAATATTGTTTACAATTCTGTCTAAATCTGTGTTAGTGAGCACTTCTCCTTTGCAGAGATAATCCATCCACCTCATAGGTGTGACGTGTCAAGATGCTGATTAGACAACATGATTATTGCACATTTGTGCTTTAGGCTGGCCACAATAAAAGGCCATTTTGATGTGCAGATTCACAGTAATGGGGAGGGTCAGAAAACCACTCAGTATCTTGTGTGACCACCATTTGTGTCACCCAGTGCAACACATCTCCTGTGTATAAAGTTGATTAGGTTGTTGATTGTGGCCTGTGGAATGTTGGTCCACTCGTCTTTAATAGCTGTGGGAAATTGCTGGATACTGGCAGGAATTGGAAAACTTTGTTGTATACTGCGATCCAGAGCATCCCAAACATGTCAATGGGTCACATGCCCTGTGAGTATGCTGGCCATGCAAAACATGGGACATTTTCAACTTCCAGGAATTGTATAGAGGTCCCTGCAACGTGGGGTTGTGCATTACCATGCTGCAATATGATGTGATGGTCGTGGATGAATGGCACAACAATGGGCCTCAGGATTTCGTCACGTGTCATCTGTGCATTTAAAATGGCATCAATAAAATGCACCTGTGTTGTCATACGCCGGCGCATACCATAACCCCAGCGCCACCATAGGCCACTCGACCCACAACATTGACATCAACAGACTGCTCACCCACACAACGCCATACACACTGCTGACCCACACGACGCCATACACACTGTCTGCTATATGCCCTGTACAGTGACAGCTGGGTTTCATTTGTGAAGAGAACACGTCTCCAAAGTGCCAGACGCAATTGAATGTGAGCATTTGCCTAAAATCGGTTACGGAAATTCTTTGGTTATGCAAGTTGATTGTTGCAGCAGCTGCACGGGTGGCTGGTCTCAGACAATCTTGGAGGTGAAGATGCTGGATGTGAAGGTTCTGCACTGGTGTGGTTACACGTGTTCTGTGGTTGTGAGGTTGGTTGATTGTACTGCTAAATTCTCAGAAACGCCTTTGGAAACGGCTTATGGTAGAGAAATGAACATTCAGTTCATGGTCAACAGCTCTGGTGAACATTCCTGCAGTCAGCATGCAAATTGCACGCTCCCCAAACCTTACAACATTTGTGGCATTGTGCTGTGTGATAAAAGACCACTCAAAAATGTGCAGTTTTATTGTGGCCAGCCTAAGACACATCCGTACAGTAGGGTGTACAAAAGTCATGCTGTCTAATCAACACCTTGATATGTCACACCTGTGAGGTGGATGGATTATCTCTGCAAAGAAGTACTCACAGATTTAACAGATTTAAATAGATTTATGAACAGTATTTAAGAGAAATAGGCCTTTTGTGTACATAGATCTTTGAGTTCAGCTCATGAAAAACAAGTGTTGCATTTGTATTTTTGTTCAATGTATTAGTTACACATGCTCCATCATGTCCCACAGTAAGGGATGTGGTCAGCTTGCACAGTGAGACACATTTGTACCATAGTGAAAAGAAAGAATTTAATTGTGCCGGGAAACATGTTTTCTAACTTTACATATGATGACAAACGTGAACCTGAAATGCTTTTTGTTCTGGCAAACAGTGGATGGCATCGACCCAAATTTTAAGATGGAGAACCAGACCAAGAGAACACCCCTCCATGTAGCAGCAGAAGCTGGACATCAGGAAGTCTGTCACATGCTGGTCCAGGTAGACCAATGGCATGACCACCATTTTCCTCTTGTTATGTTTCTTGACCTATCCTGACAGAGCATGCTGCTTTGCAGCTTTTTGACAATTCTTGTGAAAGAGTGCATAAACTGGCAACAGGTTAATCAAGTACTGTGCTGTGACAATAATCACCTTATGATGTGTAACACTGCTCTTTTGTGTGTGCCAGGCGGGGGCCAACCTTGACATGTGCGACGATGACCAGCGGACACCCCTGATGGAGGCCTGCGAGAGTAATCACTTGGACACCGTGCGGTACCTCTTGAGGGCAGGAGCTAGCGTCACGCATAAGGTGGCTCATAGTCTCTGTAGCAACCAACTGATTTACAGCAGAATGTGGCTGGTTAGGACAGTACATTGACAAATTACTGAATGTTTAACATATATAAAATGTGCCCCGTATTATTGGCCCACCCTGTATATCTTGGAATCTAAAAATGATGGAGTAATAAATATATTTCTTGGAAAGCTGATGATTGGGATTTTTTGATACATAGGTTAATTTCTCTGCACAGCACTCTGGACGCAAATTAAAGACATCTAAAATGTAAGAGTAGATTTGCATGCAAGAGATGCTCAGAATTTTTTGCACAGCACTGCATGCAAATTTCAATCATTGACAGTTTCCCTATATTTCACTTATTTTGACTGGGAAATGTTTCTTTTGACAACGTTTAATGACCTCTTCAATTTTTAATTCAGGTCCTTAGTTCTTGCCTGTGTTTTTGTAAAAAAAAAAGGGGGGGGGGAGGGTTCAAAACTATCCTTACTTTTTAGACTTAGACCTTTTGGTCTTTTACTCACTTCCGGAGTGGTGTCCAGATAAAATTATCCTATGCATTAAAAACTCCTGTATATCAGCTTTCCAATGAATGTATGTGTTACTCTCTATCATTTTTAGATTTCAGATATAAGTATTTAAAATGTGTCCTGTATTTTTGAGCCACCCTACACATCCGTAGTATGCAATGCATTAAAACAATCTTTACATTGTGAAATCAAGGTTCAAGTTTAAGGTTCTTTTTTATTCTTCAACTTCGCTATATATGCAGGACATACAGAAAAATCACGTGTGTGTGTGTGTGTGTGTGGTGTTCAGAGGGGCGAAGTGGGAAGGTTCTTGTACCTGAAAGCCGGAGGCTGAGGTGTAAGTGTGAGGGGTGAGAGGTGTCTTTGGCAATGCTGATGGCTCTTTGGGTGAGGTGTGTGTTGAATATATCTGTGATTGAGGGCAGAGGGGCACCAATGACCTTGCTGGCTGTATTCACTATGTGCTGCAGTGTATTTCGGCATGAGGCAGTGCTGCCTCCGTGCAGCCAGTGATGCAGCCAGTGATAACACTTTCAATGGTGCTCTGGCAGAAAGAGCACAGGATAGGCGGTGGAACTGTTGCTTTCTTCAGCTTATGTAGAAAGTAGAGGTGTTTTTAAGCCTTCTTTGCCACTAATGTGGTGATGTTGGTCCAAGACAGGTCCTCAGAAATGTGCATCTCCAGAAACTTAGTGCTGCTCACCCTCTCCACAGCAACACCATCGATGGTCGGTGGGGGATGTTGTGTGGGTCTTTTTCTGAAATACACAACAACCTCTTTAGTCTTCCCCACATTGAGGAAGAGGTTGTTGTCACCACTGGACCAGTTGGCTCACCTTACTGCTGTAGTTGGCCTCATTATTGTTGGTAATGAGGCCCACCACAGTCATGCCATCCGTGAACTTCGCACTGTGGGTTTGATTGTGGTTGGCGCTATGGGTGGGTGT
Organism: Setipinna tenuifilis; assembly: GCA_030347295.1. Classification (NCBI taxonomy): domain Eukaryota; kingdom Metazoa; phylum Chordata; class Actinopteri; order Clupeiformes; family Engraulidae; genus Setipinna; species Setipinna tenuifilis. The sequence goes on from CM059273.1 coordinate 30,913,460, forward strand.
CATGAGTCAGCAGTGTGAAGAGCAGTGGAATCCGCACACAGTCCTGCAGCATGCCTGTGTTCAGTCTAATGATCTTCGAGGTGTTGCAAGTCTAGCACTCAGTTTTAGAGAGAGGCTTTTAGTCCTAAGTAACAGTGTTTTTGGGTGAGCTGTTGGAGGATGTTGGTGTTAAATGCTGAACTGAAGTCCAGGAACAGCATTTGCACATGCATGTTTTGTTCGTCCAAGTGGGTGAGCGCTGGAAAGAGGATAGCAGAAATGGCATCTTCTGGGGATGTGTTTGGTCTGTATGCAAACTGAAAAGGGTTGTGGGAGGGAGCAGATGGACTTGATGTTCTGTATGACCAGCCACTCAAAAGACTTCATGATGACTAAAGTCAGTGCTACAGACTGATAGTCATTGTAGCTGGATGGTTGTGGTTTCTTTGGGAAAGGTATTATTGTGGCAATATTGTAACATAAAGCAATTGTCTGAGAGGTGGTCTCGCCTGGGGCATAAAACACTATAGAACCGCCACTGTATTGAATGGAACTATCAAACATGGATTTGTACGTGCCTATTTGTTGACTGTCATACTTGTATTGTTCTTCAGTTCTGGCATGATGGTAGGAAACCAGGAGTTAAATCTCTGGATCACTGGGGGTGGAGCTGTAAGCCACACCTGTCAGCACGTGAGGAGAGACTCATGTGCCTCCTTGTCACTGGCTGAGAGGTGTGGCTTACAGCTCCACCCCCAGTGATCCAGAGATTTACTCCTGGTTCCCTACCATCATGCTAGAACTAAAGAAGCCTCTTGGATGAAAGATGAAGTCCAGCTGCTTACAACGTAACATTTAAACAATGACATCTTTGACCGTATATGCTAGCCTGTTGTAGCTTGGGACCGCCCATGCTGCCTGTGACACTGCATTGAATTTCGTGTTCAGGTCAGTCTGGCCAACCTGAGACATAGTGCACCAATGAAAAACGAACGCTGCACATACGTCATCGAAATCAATGGTCTGATAGGTTGTAGCTCTGTCTAGTAGTACTAGACAGTAGTAGGCCACTCCACTGAGACAGCTCTACTATCTGTCACAGAAGCCCTAAAGCCAGAACGCAAGGACGATCATCTGTACTCATCCTTGTTGACTTATTGGCTGCCTTCGATACAGTCAACCACAACATACTGCTTACCACACTCGCAAACATACAGGCACAGCCCACTCCTGGCTTAAATCCAACCTTGCTGGACGCTCCTTTAATGTGTCGTGGCAAGGTCATCTGTCATCAACTCACCCTCTCCATGGGGGTGCCCCAGGGGTCGGTGCTGGGACCTCTTCTGTTCGCCATCTACACCACCTCGCTGGCCCATGTTATTTGCTCACACGGATTCTCCTACCATTGCTATGCTGACGACACGCAGCTGTACCTGTCATTCAAGCCTGACAACGCCACGGTCTCTGCATGCATCTCCGCCTGTCTCTCTGATCTGTCCACATGGATGAAAGAACACCATCACCAGCTTAATCTGTCAAAAAACGAACTCCTGGTCATCCCTGCCCAGGATTCAGTCCGCCATGACATCAGCGTTGCTAAAAACCTGGTCACCTACAGTGCTTCGGTCACCTGCCGCCTCTACTACTGTAACTCCCTCCTAGCCGGCCTACAAACCATTACAAATGCTTCAGAATGCAGCAGCGCGACTGGTTTTCAATCAGCCCAAAAGGGCACGTTTCTCCACTCTTCAGCAACCTGCACTGGCTGCCGGTAGCTGCCAGAATTCAACACAAGGCTTTGATGCTAGCCTGCAAAGTCATATCAGGATCCGCCCCCTCCTATCTCAATGTCTTACTAAAAGGTCACGTCCCGTCCAGGGCGTTACGATCCGCTAATACAAACCGTCTGGCCATACCCTCGCCTCTAACAAAGCGAGGTCACTCCTAAACTTTTCTCTGTTGTTGTTCCTTAATGGTAGAACAACCTACCAGTTGCTACAAGAACAGCAACATCACTTTCTACCTTTAAAAAGCTTGTAAAGAGCCTTCTCTTACGAGACTGCTTCCCTTCCTAACAAAACTAACAATCACTAAATCAACTCACTCTAATTCTGTCCCCAAGTAGGAAGTATGTGTGTCTGTAGTGTCCCTGCTCTGGGAAACTCACTTATGCATCTTCTTGTATGTATAAAGGTAGTCTATTTACTCTGTGTTCCTCTACACCTGTCAGCTTACATGCTCCTTTTTTGTAAGTCGCTTTGGATAAAAGCGTCTGCTAAGTGTATTGTAATGTAGTAGTCAGAAGCATTTGAAAGACCCCTGTTGGTACCTTCTCTGGAAATTTGTTGTCTACGAGTTTGGTGTGACAGCCAGGCAAAGCCTTTTGCATTTTATAGGCTAAAAAAACATTTGGGTTTAAACATCAATTTAAAGTGTCATAATTATTTTAACCGGCCTGACCGAACCTGACCCAAATATTGTTAAACATATTTCTGTCTGGCCCAAAACCATGGGTGAAAGCGGTTGACTGCTGATTTCGGATTTGCAAATCCAGTCCCTATACAATCTTTAGCCTGTGCATATGAATTCTTGAGGACCTACTGACAATGCTGCACCCTGCCATTGTAGTTAATGGTCAGGACATTCACAAAGCCCTTCTCAAGAGTCTGTAATACTCTTCGTGAAAAAAACGGGATACGAAATAAGCGAGCAAGTCACTCTGTATGCATCACTGGTCCTTTAAGACATGGCCAGTTACAGTCAAAAGTGAGTACACCCCTCACATTTTTGTAATTTTTTTTATGATATCTTTCCATGGAAAAAGTCTGAAGATATAACACTTTTCTACGGCATAAATTAGGCAGTGTGCAGCTTGTATAACATTGCAGATTTGCTGTTCCCTCAAAATAACTCAACACACAACCATTGATGTCTAAAGCACTGGCAACACAAGTGAGTACACCCCTAAGTGAAAATGTCCAAATTGTGCCCAATTAGACAATGTAGCACTAACAGATTACGTGACACCAGGGAGGAAAAATGGCTCAGGTGTAAATGGGTAACAGTTGTGTTAAATTTGGTGTTATCACTCTCACACTCTCTCATACTTGTCATTGAAAGTTCAACATGACACCTCATGGAAAAGAACTCTCTGAATATTTAAACAAGAAAATTGTTGCTTTACATGAAGATAGCCTAGGTTATAAGAAGATTGCCAACACCCTAAAACTCAGCTGTAGCACAGTAGCAAGACCATACAGCGCTTCAAGTGGACAGACTCCACTAAGAACAAGCCCCGCCATGGTCGACCAAAGAAGTTGAGTGCACATGCTCAGCATCATAACCAGAGGCTGTGTCTTCAAAATAGGCATAGTGTTGCCAGTATTGTAGAGTTTAAAGAGGTAGGGAGACCGCTTGTCAGTGCACAGACCATACACTGCACACTGCATCAAACTGGTGTGCATAGTTGTCGCCCCAGAAGAAAGCCTCTTCTGAAGATGACACACAAGACAGCCTGCAAACAGGAAACAGTTTGTTGAAGACAAGCAGACTAAGGGCATGGATTACTGGAATCATGTCCTGTGGTCTGATGACACCATCTGAACCAAATAAGTTTATTTTGGTCTCAAGTGTGTATGGCGGCAACCAGGTGAGGATTACAAAGACAACTGTGTCCTGCCTACAGTCAAGCATGGTGGAGGAAGTGTCATGGTTTGGGGCTGTATGAGTGCTGCCGGCACTGGGGAGCTACATTTTATTGAGGGAACCATGAATGCCAATATGTACTGTGACATACTGAAGCAGAGCTTGATCCCCTCCCTTCAGAAACTGAGCAAATTTGCACTGTTATATAAGCTGTACACTGCATACTTTACATTGTACAAAACTGTTGTATCTTTAGACTTCTCCCATGGAAAGATATACTAAAAATGTACAATAATGTGAGGGGTGTACTCACTTTTGTGACATACTCTATATTGTCTGGCCCAGCTGCCTTGTGTGTGTTGTTCCTTGAGAGGGTCCTCTTCATGCTGGCTGTGGACACACTGCCTCCCAGCCAGGGGGGGGGGGGGGGGGAGATCTTGTGCTGGCGTGCTGTTGTGTGGGGTGTTTACAGTCCTGCAGAGCATAGGAAGCCCCCCCCCCCCTCTGGCCACCTTCTTGTTGTCAATCTGATGGTATCTGTATGCAGGCATTAGCGTAATGGTCATGTGCTCAGAAAGACCAAGGTGGGGGAGGGGAGGCTGGTATCAATATAGCAGTGAACTCCCTAGGTAGATAGAAAGTCTGGCACCTAATGATCATAAACTCCGCCAGCAGAAAACAGTGTTTGTGCATAACAGCAGCATCGCTGATGCAAACACACACATCCCCCCACCTTGAGTCTTGTCTCCTTCTCCAATGAGTCAGTCATAAAAAAACACATGGTACTTTGGGAGGTGCAGAAGGACTAATTTTAAATGCAACATGCTCCCTAAATTGATGATTAATACAGATTGACTTGCTCGCTTATTTTGTATCCCCTGGCTTAAGTCGATGTTAATGTGCTTGGTGCCACCTTGTGCAGGGTATGGGATCGGATTTGCATACTGCGCATGTATCAACGAAACCAAAAACGCTGTTTGTTCCTCTTTACGGACTTCCAAACACAGCAGAATGCACATGTACACGAATGCTCCTGTGTCAAACTCCTCGAACACCATCTTCTTTATCTTCTTTATTTAGTGGCCATCAACTGAAAGTAGTTCTAACATCACTAGTTGGAAGGACTACAGCGCCACTTAGGTCTCTGACCATTATCTGATTTCATGAACATCATGTACACTTGGAATTTGAGACAGACCACCTGCTGGTTAGCAACATTGGATTTGGATTTGGATTAAGGTGTTCTCTTCCACATGAAAAATAGATAGTGGCTCTGTCATGTCCATATTACAGGTGCCAACCTCTTTAGCAATGGCCTTTTGTATCTTGCTCTCCTTGTGCAAGGTGTCAATGGTCGTCTTTTGGACAACTGTCAGGTTAGCAGTCTTCCCCATGATTGTGTAGCCTACAGAACTAGACTGAGAGACTATTTAATGGCCTTTGCTCAATTTGGGGTTTTCATTAGTCATCAGTTATAATCATCAATATTACAAGAAATAAACAAGTGTGTGAAAGCAACTTTTTCAGGATATTCTAATTATATGACCAGCACCTGTATATGCTAGTGTGTGTTGCCTTGTTATTTGGGAACCTGTGAAGATTTTTAAGATCTGGTTAATAGATTTGGATAAAGGGCTAGTTTTAGAGCAGTTTTAAGTTGATGCTGATGCTCTAGTTTTAATTTGAACTATTCTTAGTTTATTGTGTATAAGTTTACTAGAGGATTTTTCTTCTTGCAGGATGCTGAAGGTTCTACATGTCTCCACCTCGCTGCTAAACTGGGGCATTACGAGGTTGTGCAACACTTGCTGAGCACTGGTTTAATAGACATTAACTGTCAGGTTAGTACCATCTTGATCACATAGCACAGTGATCTAATGAATGTTCGACTTTTGAGAGTAATTTACATTTTATTCTTTCATCTGGTTTTGCAATAACGCACCTGTAGCAGTTTCTTCAACAAAAAAATACTCTTGTCTTTTACTTGTGAATTTTATGGTATCCCAGTAATGTGGAATGTTCATGTGGTACTGGTATAGCACCTTCAAGAGTCTCATTAACTAAAGACTATATGTAGTAATGGGGAGAAAAAACGGTCTTCGCGAAAGTCTCCTGTGATGTAATATTTCTCATTGCACCATTTCAGGACGATGGAGGCTGGACGGCCATGATTTGGGCCACAGAGTATAGGCATGTGGAAGTGGTGAAGCTGCTGCTCTCCCAAGGGGCAGACATTAACATCAGAGACAAGGTCAGCACCTCTCCCCTCATAAGCACTTACTGCAGGCTTGGGTCTTAGTGGAGACCTCCGGTTAAGGAAAATCATTGTCTGTCTTGAAACGTGAAGAGTTCTACATTCAGGGTCAAGGTGTCAAGATCATTCAGAGTTCAGAGGGGCCCACAGAAGAATATGGTATTTTATTTAACCATGTGCAAGTGAAATATATGGACATACTGATGTAAACTTTAAGTTTGCCCATAGAATTGATCAGAATAAAAGAATATTTGCTTTGGTTGTAGAGATTGAAAAAGAGCAGCTGTCTAGATTATACATATTTATCTAGCTGTGCAGTAAGAGCCATTATCAGCCCTACCAGAGAGAATCTAGGGAGACCACCTCACCTCTGACTCTGTGAAACATGTTTGTTTCAGGAGGAGAACATCTGTCTGCACTGGGCAGCCTTCTCTGGCTGTGTGGAGATTGCAGAAATCCTGCTGGAGGGCCGCTGTGACCTGCAGGCTGTCAACATCCATGGAGACTCGCCAGTGCACATTGCCGCTCGCGAGAACCGCCTCGACTGTGTCATGTTAGTGAAACACTGCACTGCAGCAACATTTGCTGTAGAGTATTTTTAAGGGAACTGTTAATGTGAAACTAGACACAAGTTCTTCTGCTCTTTGCCCTTTGTCAGACCCATAAGTGCATTTTTATGCATTTAACGTACCATTCTGAATAAAGAGTGCAGTTTGTTTTTAACCAGTATAGTGACGTATGTTACGGATACCAGATATTACAGAGTTAATGACAAAGTGCCTCTTGAGAATCTGTGGCTTCCCAGTCACCAGTTCTGATTACCATGCCCTTGCTGTACTTGCCAAATGACATCTGGACTGCTCCACAGTTTGTTCTTGTCCCGGGGGGTAGACTTGAGTCTGAAGAACCGCGAGGGCGAGACGCCGCTGGAATGCTGCAGCCACAACTCCAAGGTGTGGAACACCCTGCAGGCCAGCCGTAGGCTGAAGGAAAGCAGGGGCGGCCGGGTAACATTTACAGAGAAGCTCCTCAATAGGTACGACCACAACTGTCCAGGGGATGGGGGGGGGGTGGGCGGGTTAGCAAAGCAAAATGCTGGGGTATCTGTGAGTGGGTGAGATGTGTTTTTTCAATGACCAAACCAGAAAGCTACTTGGGCTCTCTGACTCGGTACATAAAATAAAGACTAAATTTCCAATGTACAGTATGTCACAAAAGTGAGTACACCCCTAACATTTTTGTACTTTTTTAATTATATCTTTCCATGGGAGAAGTCTTAAGATATAATACTTTTCTACAATGTAAAGGAGGCAGTGTACATCTTGTATAACAGTGCAAATTTGCTGTTCCCTCAAAATAACTCAACACACAACCATTAATGTCTAAACCACTGGCAACAAAAGTGAGTACACCCCTACGTCAAAATGTCCAAATTGTGCCCAATTAGCCATTTTTCCTCCCTGGTGTCATGTGATCCATTAGTGTTGCAAGGTCTCGGGTGTAAATGGGTAGAAGTTGTGTTAAATTTGGTGTTATCACTCTCACACTCTCTGATACTGGTGATTGGAAGTTCAACATGGCACCTCATGGAAAAGAACTCTCTGAGGATTTCAAAAAGAAAATTGTTGCTTTACATGAAGATGGCCTAGGTTATAAGGAGATTGCCAACACCCGGAAACTGAGCTGCAGCACAAGGGCAAAGACCATACTTCAAGAGGACAGGCTCTACTAAGAACAAGCCTCGCCATGGTCGACCAAAGAAGTTGAGTGCATGTGCTCAGCATTATATCTGGAGGCTGTGTCTTCAAAATAAGTCAAGGAGTGCTGGCAGCATTGCTGCAGAGGTTGAAGGGGTAGGGGAACCTGAAGGGCTGGGTTGAAGGGCCTGTCAGTGCGCAGACCATACGCTGCACACTGCATCAAACTGGTCTGCATGGCTCCGTCCAGAAGGAAGCCTCTTCTGAAGATGATGCACATGACAGCCCGCAAACAGTTTGCTGAAGACAAACAGACTAAGGGCATGGATTACTGGAACCATGTCCTGTGGTCTGATGAGACCAAAATAAACGTATTTAGTTCAGATGGTGTCAGGTGTGTGTGGCAGCAACCAGGTGAGGATTACAAAGACAACTGTGTCCTGCTAACAGTCAAGCATAGTGGAGGAAGTGTCATGGTTTGGGGCTGTATGAGTGCTGTCGGCACTAGGGACCTACACTTCATTAAGGGAACCATTAATGCCAATATGTACTGTAACATACTGAAGCAGGGCATGATGCCCCCCCTTTGAAACTGGGATGCAGGGCGGTATTTCAACATGGTAACGACCCCAAGCACACCTCCAAGATGACCACGCCTTGGGTGAGGATGAAGGTGATGGACTGGCCTAGCATGTCCCCAGACCTGAACCCAATTTAGCATCTGTGGGGCATCCTCAAATAGAACGTGAAGGAGCTCAAGGTCAGCTCCGTGGTGTCGTCATGTAGGAGTGGAAGAGGATTCAAGTGACAACCTGTGACGCTCTAGTGAACTTCATGCCCAAGAGAGTTAAGTGCTGGAAAATAATGGTGACCGAACAAAATATTGACACTTTGGGTGCAATTTGGACATTTTCACTTAGGGGTGTACTCACTTTTGTTGCCAGTGGTTTGGACATTAATGGTTGTGTGTTGAGTTATTTTGAGAGAACAGCAAATTTGCACTGTTATATAAGCTGTACACTGCCTACTTTACGTTGTAGAAAAGTATTATATCTTTAGACTTCTCCCATGGAAAGATGTAATTAAAAAAGTACAAAAATGTTAGGGGTGTACTCACTTTTGTGACATATTGTAAATGGAATGTTGCTTCCTGTCATCCTGTTCTCTGCCAATATTTTACAGGGGCACTCTTAGGATTGTATTGTGTGATTTTGTTGCATAAGTGAATATTACCATCTAGTTGGCTTTACTATATCTATGTGTGTGTGTGTGTGTGTATTCTTTCCTGTCTCCTCATGTGATCTTGTGTTCATGTGTTGCTGTGTCACCTCTGTGTCTGCAGGGACATAGCGCGAGGTTATGAGAGTGTGCCTGTGCCATGTGTGAATGCTGTTGACAGTGAGCCTTGCCCTGACAACTACAAGTACATTCCTGACAATTGTGTTACATCCCCAATGAACATAGACAAAAATATTACACACTTACAGGTAAGCAAGGGTTTATAATACCGCGCGCCCCCCCCCCCCCCCCCCCCCCCCCCCCCCAAGACACACACATACACACAATCACACACACACTTTCATCATTTTAATTCAAGGTTATTAATTTTATTATTTTTTTAAGTTTCTACAACTCTGTCAAGATGACAAGATCATCATGTTGTCTTTTTCTGCAGTATTGTGTGTGCAAAGATGACTGCTCCTCAACCAACTGTATGTGTGGGCAACTTAGTCTGCGGTGTTGGTATGACAAGGTAAGAATTTTGATTGTGACAGTTGTGTGAAGCAAGTAAGTTACAAAAATGGTTGGGTGTGTCCTGTTGACATTTACATCAACAACAGAGTAAGTTTGTTCCATAGAACATTTAAAGAAAACCGGAGAAAAAATGTCAGTTATGATCAATTGGTTTCATTTTTTAATATATATATTTATTTATGTATTTATTTATTTATTTATTTGACACCACACTGAGAAACATTTCTGTAAATGTGCCAGTGTTAGGCGGCAGGATAATTTTTAAACTGTAGTCCTTTGGCAAGATATTTAGTGATGGCTGATTGACCAATTGTTCATAGGTTTACATTATATTGTTTAAATCAACACAATTATTTTAGTGTTCGTTGCTTATTGTTTCAGGAGGGCCGGTTACTGCCTGAGTTCTCCACTGAAGAGCCTCCCCTCATCTTTGAGTGCAACCACGCCTGCTCGTGCTGGAGGACCTGCAAGAACCGTGTGGTGCAGAATGGACTGCGGTAACAATCACTTATGGAGACCTTAATCACAGTACAATCCAGCCAGCTTTAGATAAAGGCACACACATCCAAAAGGCCCTTTGGTGACCAGCATGCACACTGGTATAGAGAAATAGCTGGTGTATCCCACCTACTCAGCTGCATTTTCAGTTTGTATATGTTTTTATTATTTCTGATTCTGGGGTGCGTTTCCCAAACAACGACGGATGTTAGCATTGGAACCACCGTTGTCCGTAGTATGTTCAAACGACACAACAGTCCGATTCCGACCGTTTCCCGAAACTCTCCAACTACCTACGTACAACGTAAGTCTGAACTATGTTAGTTTAGACTTCCGTCGTTTAAACTGCAAAGTATCCAGATGTGTCGGAAGTGCTCGGAGAGTATTCGGATGCCTTCGTTGCGGGGAGGCAGAAACGACACCACGACAGTAAGCAACAAAAACGTAGCCTTATTTCAATTCAGCCGGTATGTAGGCTGTGACAACTTCAGCAACTTAGGAAAATGTTCCCCAACACAATCATGTCCCTTACTCATTAAAAAGCAGTGACTGAATACGTTTGTAAACTGTATACGTTTGTAATGATATAATCGTATATTTCATTTATGCTACCCTACATAGGTGTGTATATAAATATAACCAAGGCCACCAGGTGTTCATGTGCCACGATGGTTGAGTTGTTAGCTCGTCAACCCACTATGCAGACCTTCTCCCTTTTTCGGAGAGATACGGGTTCGAATCCTGCTACACCGTAATCAATTTGAAACACGTGGAATGGCGTTGATTGTGGATCTGTGAACCGTGATCATACTTTACATCACAGTATTAAAAACGACCTGTCAAATCAGCCAATAACTTTAATAATCCAACAACATCTTGCAACAACTTTTGGTGTGTTGTGGGGTGAATTTTCTATCGTCTTTTTACATGACCTGGCAAGTGCCAGGATGAAAATGAAGTGAATTAAAGTAAAACCATTCATGCAGTGGGTGGCGGTAAAGCACTGAATGGTGCCTAATCTGACCCAATACGGCCAAAGGTGACGAGCAAGACGTCACGTGTACAGAAACCGACATAAACAATGGTCTAACGACAGGTCCAAGCTAATCGTTCGAACTATACAGTTTAACGATGGAACTTCCGATGGATCGTCCAGACTTTGCTGTTGGGAAACACCTGCGTCGTTGAACAATCCATCGGACTAATGTTGTTGTAAACATCCGTTTTGTTGTGTCGTTCGAACGATGCTGTTGGGAAACAGTAGTGTCGTTAATCCATCGTTCAAACCTACGAAGTTGCTAAGGAAGTTAGCAACGACGGTTTTGGGAAACGCACCCCTGATCTGTGGCCAGAGGCATTGTTTTTAGGACCCCGTTTGTATGCACATATGCCCAAGATGATCTTGTGAAAGTAGTATCTCAAGGAAGCCTTAAGGCACCTCAATTTTCTTACGAATGTGTAGTGTTATGTGCGAGGCTGAGAAATTATACAATACACGGAACTACAAGTTAAACACATTATATTATAGGTAATCCCAAAACAAAACCCCAACACGTTACATAACAACCCCCCTAGGCCTAGGCAAAAGACAACAAAGATTTCCCCGTCAAAACCACACAAATGCAAAAACAAATACTCATTGTGACCAACATTTGGCTTCATGGATACATGACGATGTCGCAAATGGGCGAAGTGCAGTCCCAATGAAATGCAGTCCACATTTAGTTCAGTGTTCTCAAACTTTCCAGAGTCTCTGTCGTGGTTCCTGGCATCTTTTAACTGAAAATAGTCTCTCCATTGTAATCCCAAACGAAGGAACAAAAAACGCGTCCACCATCAGCTTCATCCAAAAAAAAGTCCGGTTGAGCAGTCCGCATTCCAGGCAATCGTTACCCTGGCTCTTCTCTGTTCACGTGCACCTAGTCAATTGAAAGCAATCACGCAGCAACTGCGTGCACATGCAGCTCGCTCACCTTAAAGTTCTCATTGGAGGGCAACAACGAGTGGGCTATGATACTGGTCATCTTAAATGTCACTCTTTCACCCACTATCACAGAAATATACCAGTTAATGCATGCCAAGGAACATCCAAAAAAAAATTAAAAAAATGAAATAAACATTTTCCCATCACAGTAGTTAAAGTCAAGTCCAAGGTCGCTGAGCATGAAAGTCTTATTCTGCTTTGAGGCAAATGGGTCAAACTGAGTCAATTATGAAAGTCATGCAAGGTCAGGAAGCTCAAGGTAACTAGTGTCACTAGCCTGGCTATCGCGACTTGACTCTGCGAGCATTGGTCTGGCCAAGCTGTGTTGTAAACCCATTTCTCAGAGGGCAGGATTAACCAGCCTCTTTCAAATGCCTCTGTTTGCTACTGGATTAAGCTTCAACCAATCACACCACTCTGTCCTCTGATGTATACATAACGACTATGTAATGTGGTGTTGTCTTGTCAATGAAATAACTCCACAACTTTGCAAGATATTACTGTGTTGTTCTGCTATTATCATACTGTAAACTGGGTTGACTTGGCAACATTTACCATTTATAGGTTAGATGAACCTCGTCGACAACAATGCCAAGAAGATTTTGTCTGTAGACCTCGTCGGCCAACATGTTCCTCCATTTTCTGCTTAGCCACTACTCCGGACTGCCGAACAATATGTTAAACTAGACTGCATTTCCACAGAAAATGCTAAAAGTGTGCTTGAATGTGCCAAGTTTTGTGATCATCGAAGCAAATATGTATGCCAAATTTCAAAAGTTTTTACCAATTGGCACTATAGGCTGCAATTCTGCTTAGCCACTACTCCGGACTGCCGAACAATATGTTAAACTAGACTGCATTTCCACAGAAAATGCTAAAAGTGTGCTTGAATGTGCCAAGTTTTGTGATCATCGAAGCAAATATGTATGCCAAATTTCAAAAGTTTTTACCAATTGGCACTATAGGCTGCAATTCTGCTTAGCCACTACTCCGGACTGCCGAACAATATGTTAAACTAGACTGCATTTCCACAGAAAATGCTAAAAGTGTGCTTGAATGTGCCAAGTTTTGTGATCATCGAAGCAAATATGTATAATGGCAGAACATTATGCAGGCCATGTCATGGGTATTATGACATCACTTGAGAGTTCTATTCCTGAACATTCCACATTTTAAAAATGGCAGTTGGTCCAGGTGCAACTGCCACAGTATTGTCTGCCTCTCTTTCACCATTTTTAAACTGTCCTGTTTCAAACAGTTTAAGTAGTTGCCGCATGAAAATAACACAGGTCACAGTCAAATCCCAGACCTCCACAACAAAGTTTAAATCAAGTTTATAGGTTAAACGGTTGAGTTCTGATCATTTAAAACTTCAGACATGCACCCTGACCTGTTTACAGTAAGATGATGAAATGTATGGCAAAATCCCATAGACTGTCTGATACCATTTTTAAACTGTCCTGCCTAAAACAGTTTACATAGTTCCCACATGAAAATAACACAGGTCAAAGTCAGATCCCAGACCTCTCTTACAAAGTTTAAATCAAGTTTATAGGTTAAGCAGTTGAGTTTTAATCATTAAAAAATCGAGTGGAGGTTAACCTGGTACTCTATCAGTGCGATCAAAGGCTTAATGACGACAACAACAGGGTTTTCGCAAATCCCCATTGACTTGGCTACCAGCGGGGCTAACTGATAAATAACTGAATAAAACTTTTACCAAAGCCAGTCGATAGCATTGCGAAAACATCCTTTCCTGCTTCAAGGGCTGGCCTTTTGCTCTATTTTCAGAAAGAACTTCCCTTTGAATTCTTCCAAAACAGCAGCTACAGCTTCATTGAAATCTTGCCGTTGCTGCACGTTTGCCATGTTGACAGTGACTGAGGTAGATTTCCGGTCAATTAACTACCGTGTCATTGCCTTTTTGAAATGCTAGATTTTCATTGGTCCCTGTTTCTGTGCAAAGGTAGAAATGGTGTAGACGGGCAGCTTGGCCAGATTTACTTGCGCGCGAAATGCAAATGCAGCGTCACAGAAAGTATGGGCATGCCCAGGCTATAGTGTCACCACATGTAGGTCCCATTCTTGTGATTGCAAAAACACTTTAAGGCAAATACTTCACATTTTGTCCAAATGTTTAGCAAGACTCAAAGATGAATTTCAGAGGTCAAGGTTCAAGGTCACTCCCACCATCACAGTTCCATTCTCACTATATCTGAGCAATGTCTTGAACCACATGTTTCGTATTTAGTATGTATGGACTCTGACATGTCCACACACAAGTTTGGGGGAAAAAACAAGTTGTCTTGCTTGGAGGTATATCGCTGTGACGCTGTTTCTAGTGTTTTAAAAAAAGTACAAATATTCCAATAAAGGGATATTTGTTCATTCCTGATTCTCTTTCCTCAGGATACGTCTGCAGCTGTTCAAGACCCGATTGATGGGGTGGGGGGTGAGGACATTGCAGGACATCCCCCAAGGCACATTCATTTGCGAGTGAGTCACCTGTCCATCCACCCCTCACCTCTGTCTCACTGACATTTACATTTTCTTTTTATGTCATGTGGTGGGTTTTACACCCGTCATTCTCTCCCTGTTGTTTGTGTGACATTGAGACATTTGTTTACCTGGCAATATGCTCTTTACCTGCACAGGTATGTGGGGGAAATCATCTCCGATGCAGAGGCTGATGTGAGGGAAAATGACTCTTACTTGTTCAGCCTGGACAACAAGGTATTGACCCGATAGTCCAACATCTGTTGACCCCCTTGTCATAATATACAACCACACTTAAAACTAAGCATAGCCCCACTATGGACCTCAAAATTCTACTATTGTAGCTTCCCTCACATCCACACTTTATGGAGCCAATTACTAGCAAGGTTTGTTTTAAGGCAGCCCAGAGTCCCTTCTGAATTGGGCACGGCAAGACTTTGCTTGGGGTAAGCTTTCATCTCCTAATCTATGTGTTCCAAAAAGGGCTGTATAGACGGGGATGTCCCATATCCTATTATCAGGGCCACAGTCAAACACAAGTTTAATGTTATCCCTGATTAGTTCCAAAAGCTGGTAATTTTTATAGTGATTATAACTACAGATGCTGTATTGCTGAGCCTACAAACAGTTCAACAGGGCCTTTAAATTCATGTTTGAGCTTCGTGTTGATAAATGGTCTTGTCACTGATGATATGAGTGACAAGCGTAAGTTAGGTCAGTAAGATAGATGTTGGACAGGAACAGTTAAAGCTGTAGGTGACACAATTACAGAGTCTACTGAGGATGCCTTTACTATGCTGGGCATGTGGGTCTAGTGGTTGGTGATTGATTGAGTTTTAAATCATGTCTGTGGTAGTTCAGTAGTCCTTGTATGAGACAGCAGTTGGTCTCATGAATTTGATTAGAGATATGTGTGTGTGAATGAATATTCAGGATTGAATTGTTTTAGAATATGTAACTCGTTTGGGTAGAGAAAGTAGTAGCTGCCAGGGCAACCTGAAGTGTCTACATTTGTAACTTGCCAAATGGCTCATGTGCTGCTTTTACACTTCAGCCATTGAACATACTATGGGTTCAGGCTGGAAAATGTCTTCCTTTTCTCCTGCCAGTTGCGTTCAGTCAGCTGTAATTTTTTTGTTGAATTGTGGAGCTACCTGTGCACTTGTACACCAATAATATCAAAGACAAAACTGACCTAACTCCTTAGAAATAGCTTTGTTAAGCAATTGTGAGCCGCCATGTCAGTTGTCTCAGTCTCAACTTGCATTCCCTCACAAAATTGGTTTGGTTTCAAGTAACTTACATTAGGTATGGAATTAGATAGGACGGGTTCATTATGCTGAATGGCCAACTAAACCTTTACATCCTGTCTATGTCTGATTTTTGTATTGTGTAGTGAAGCGCATTACTACAAGCATGCACAAACACACAAAAACACACATAACGTAGCATTACAGAAATGCAACACAAGCTTTCATCAGACGTAACATTACTACTTCACCGACACGTATACAAAACATGTCAGTGGATCATATGATCCCTGATTGGTGGTGTTAACAAGCATGTGGTTCATGAGGTTCAAGCGACCACTATGCATAGCATATGTGTCTTTGACTAGCAAAACCGTCCATAACAAATAACAGTTTGGAGAAAAATGTTGAATGTGCCACCTACACAATTTTTTTTATAAAGCAACCGGTCTTAAAGACCAACAGTTATTTGAGGTTGTAAAACTGTACACTGAGAAAAGCAACAGGTTCACAATGAGCATCCTCTATATATCAAGATGTAAACATATACCATCTGCAGGGGAACTGACAGGAATTCCAATTTCCATGGACACTCATCACCTAGTTCCACTGAAAAAGTGTTTGCCTATTTTACAGTTGAACCGTATTGTGTATATCTGCAGCGAAGACCAGGAGTTTGAATGACAAGTTATTTCTCCAAACTTTTAATGTGAATTTGTTGCTTTTGGACAGCTTTTGTAATCAAAGGAACATATGTTATATGCTATGCATAGTGGTCGCTTGAACCTCATGTGCCTAAATCATTGTGATTGATAATGAACTGTGGCTTGTTAACACCACCAATCAGGGGTCATATGATCTACTGACACGTTTTGTGTATGTGTGTGTATATACACTACCGGTCAAAAGTTTTAGAACACCACACTTTTTCCAGTTTTTTACTGAAAATCATTCAGTTTATTGTGTAATTGCACTCTAAAAATGAAAGCACAGAACAAATGCGCAATTTAGGTTGAAAAAAAAATCATGTAATCAATTTATGAACCAAAATGTATTTAAAACTTTTGACTTATCAAAGTAGCCACCTTTGGCAGATATAACAGCTGAGCATACTCGTGGCATTCTTTCTACAAGAGAAATCAAATATTATTCGGAAAGTTATTCCCAAGTTTGTTGCAGACGTTCCAATAAATGTGTGGCAGGTTGTTTGGCTTTCACTGTCCAGTTCTTCCCAAACCAGCTCAATGGGGTTTAAGTCTAGAGATTGTCCTGGCCGCTCCATGTTTTCAAGCCTACCATCTTGTTCTTTTTTCCTGAGGTAGTTTTGGCATAGGTTGGATCTTGTTCTTTTTTCCTGAGGTAGTTTTGGCATAGTTTGGGCTAGTGTTTTGGGTCATTATCTTGCTGTAGGATGAACCTCTGACCAACTAGGCGCATACCAGAGGGCATTGCATGGCACTGCAGAATGCTGTAGTAGCCATGTTGTTTCAGGATGCCACTCACTCTGTACAAGTCACCGACCTTGAATCCAGCAAAACAGCCCCAGACCATCACACCTCCTCCTCCATGTTTGACAGTTGATTTTATACACTGTGGAACCATCCTCTTGCCTACTTGACGGCGTACAGAGGTCCTGTGTGATGAACCAAAAATGTAAAACTTCTTCCAGGCTTCAGTAGTCCAGTGGCTGTGTTCCATGCCCCAGGACAGCCTCTTTGTCTTATTCTGATGTCTTAGCAATGGCTTTCTTGCTGCAAATCATCCTGTGAAACCTGCAGCTCGAAGTCTTCTCTTCACAGTTGAAACTGAAACTTGCTACGGCCATTATTAAGCTGTGCTTGAAGTTGTTGTCCTGTGAGCTGCCTATCACACAAGCTGTTAACTCTTACAAACATGTTCTCTGATTAAGTTGTGACTTGGGGTCTGCCAGACCACTTCCTGACAGAGTTTCCCCCAGTTTCTGAGTGATGTTTGATGGTGAAGAAAGCTGTACTCACTGACACCTTGACTTTCTTTGCAATTTGCCTGTAGGAAAGACCAACACTTTTAAGTGTTATGATGGTCTGTCTCTCCCCCAATGTTATTTGCTTATTCCTTGCCATTTTTGTAGCATTACACTACTTTCTGCAGTACAATACTGTTCACCTGATGCTCCTGAGGGTCTGGTACCACAGTGTGTGTTTCAACACTGCTTTTATACCAACATTGGGTGTTGTAAGTAATCAAGAAAAGTTGGAAGACCTATAGGAATTGGTAGCACTATCTGTCAAGGCTGATTTAACCTTCATTGCTGATGATCAGGTGACCCAGTTCGTGTTCCCTGAAAAAGGCCTTTTTGTATAATTCTAAAATGTATACTATTTTTCGGTTTTGGGTAACCAAATCTTTTTTTAAAAAACCTCTTGCTGTTCAGTACTTACCTTTGTACCATTTCAGGGAATTCATTGAACCTTCACTACTTTAATTGCAATAAATAACTGGAAAAATTAGGGTGCTCTAAAATGTTTGACCAGTAGTGCATATATATATATATAGGTTAAAATAGCAATATAATGTCTGATGACGAGTGCATGTCTGAAACATCACAAATAAATACTTTCTATGGGAGCATTGTGTTGCGGACTTTGTTTCTGTTTATAGGCAGTGTCTAGCCATAAAGGTGATTTTTTTCAATGCAATGTTGGCTAATAATTACACAAATCAAATCAACACAAATTAATACTCAGATTCAAAGCAAACGTTTTAGTACAATTGGTGTGTGCTATTGACATGGGTGACCTTTTGCCTCGCAGGTAGGAGATGTGTACTGTATAGATGCCCGTTTCTATGGCAACATCAGCCGCTTCTTCAATCACTTGTGTGAGCCGAACCTGTTCCCGTGCCGTGTGTTCACCTCACACCAGGACCTGCGCTTCCCCCGTGTGGCCTTTTTCGCCAGTACGAACATCAGCGCCGGAGAGGAACTGGGGTACGTGACGGGCGCAAGCCTGCTGTCCTCCACAGCACACCATACATACCATACCATATTATACCTTACCTTACCATACCACACCACACCCCATAATGTGCCATGCCACACCGCACCATACCATCCAATAACAAAACTCTCCAAAAGAACAGCAGAAGAAGACATGCACTTGCAAGATGGCACAAGCTTACACTCTTAATACGACTTTAAAAAATCTTACACGTAGTACTCATGAATAACTCTTTGGCTTAAGTATGTATGTATTTAAAAACATACTGACACAAGTCACCCTAAAATTGAAGGAAAAGTATTAAATCCAGTAATTGTCTTCATACAAATTAACCCAAAATGTTTATTCAGGTAACGTAGCATGCATGGGAGATTTTAATGCCTCTGTAGTTTTGCCCACTAGAGGCATACAACTGGAAATGCGCTTGACTGACAAGGGAAGTCTTCATTGCTTAGGTTACAACATTGTAATGCATAGGCTATTTCTGTACAACTGCAAACTATTTCTCAGTTTGAAAAGCCAAACTAGTTTTCTTAGTCACTTATATAATTCGAAAACTGTACGAAAAGAAATATTTTGGTGACACTTTTTTGGATAGTTTGCCCACAGTAACATTTACAAATGGTTTGTTGAAATTCTGGTTTCATTTTGTTGATAGTTTGCTGACTTATCACCTTAATCAAACCCAACCCTTAACAAGACAGTTTCTCGACAGTGTACAGGACCATCCACATAAAGTGCAACCAACATTTTAAAAGTCAAATGCAGTCTAACATCTATCCTATGTTCTCCTCTTCTGCCCTAGATTTGATTATGGTGACCACTTCTGGGACATAAAGGGCAAGGACTTCAGCTGCCAGTGCAGCTCCACCAAGTGCAAGTACTCTGCAGCAGCCATGGCCCAGAGGCAGGCGGATAGCACCCCTGATCAGCAGCCCAGCGCCTTGCCTGACACCAGCTCCTCTACCACCCCCTCTAGCTCAACCTGATTTACTCACGCACAGAGTGTCCCACAGCAAGGCACACATCCACCATCACTGCCCCCCTCCCCAATCATCCATCCACTCCACCCCACTACCACCCTCTACCAGCCAAACCAGCTCCACTGACTCACTCACCTGCTCTTCCACACCAGCATGGAGGAACACACACACACACACACACACACACCCACACACACACACATTTTTGCACACGTGAACCCCTCCACCCTCCACCCTACGTGGACCTAATGTCCATCACGCCAGCCTTGTTATGCAGGGGCTCTGTATAAAGTGTCATAACTGACAAAGTTTAAAAAAAAAACTGTGGGCCAGGATGTGTTTCCAGTGGCAATGTCTTAAAGACAGCTGGAATGGAAGACAGTGCAGGAGATAATATGAACGTTGTGTAAAAAGCTGTCTCTTTTTATTGTTTTGTTTTGTTTTTATCTGTAAGTGTTCTTTTTTATGAATATTACCATTGAACCATAATTTCTCTGCCACCCCTATGGACTGAAGACTTCTGGGTAATAGAGTCAAATGCTGCTGGATCTATTGTGAATAAAAACTCCAAATTGCATATACGAGAGTGACTGCATGATTTGTGACCATAATGCATCCGTTATCTGGTACCACTTGGTCTTCTGAAATCACCCGTCAATCACCGGATGTCTGTGCTTTTGACCAGTTATGGATTCCCAAGTCATCATCCACAAGATTTGTACTGAGCAAGATGTTGCTATTGGAGTGCAAGTCATAGGAGCTGATACGAGAACGAGTGCTAAAGAGGATCTGATGGATCGCATGGTCTAGCTCCTGTGCAACTGTTTTTCTTTTTACATAAATTGTCTCAGTACATCTTACACTTGTACTCCTGTTAAATTGATGTTTTTATGATTTTTTTTAATTAATATTACTCACCGTTAAAGTCCCAAAGGTGATGGTCAATTTAAACCAACCAAGTATCCTTTTGACTAGCAAAGGCTAGTGCTTATTTAGAAAGTTTCTTGTTGAAAGTGCTGGTCCTCTCGCATGTATGTCTTGGGAAAAATTGGAGGACTGATACATCTCCACTCTTATGATTCCATTTTTATAAATTTGGGTCCGGGGGGTATAACTATTATTTTACTTTTAACAAGCAGTTCAGTGACAAGTTGGCATGTTTACTAAACACTTGCAAAAGTAAGCTGAACATTTGTATTGCTACAAGAAACTAGGAAGGTTGCTGGGGGGACACACGTGGACAGAGAAAATGGTGCTGAAAATGTTTTGTTTGCCTCTGTTTATTTTGTATTGCTCACAAAAGACAATATAAGTTGTAAAATAATATGAAGTCATTTTTTTTTCTTTTTTACATTTAAATTTTACCTCCGGTTTTCTAACTGTATTAGACGTAGTTAGCCAGTATCATTTCCGTTTCATGACTTCATGTGGCTGGTCAATCTATTATTCTGTCTTTTAAATGTGCTTAGTATAGTATTGTCCCTTGTGAAAATTCTCAGATGTAAGTACAAAAAAATAAAAATAAACAGAAAACCCTTTTTCTTTGTTACATATTTCTGGATGGTGAAACTTACAATGCTTTATGATTGGTTGTAGCTTTCTTTTTCAATAAAATTACTACTAATAAAAGAATGCCATTGACCACTAAATTAGTTGCCTTTTTACAATTTTAGGGTGCATGTTATGGGAGTTTATAGATGTTATTTTATAGATAAAATATTGCACAGCAGAGATCGATTTGATCTTGCATAAGATTTCTTAAAAGGTCATTCACAAAAGCATTTCGCACAGGCAACAATCTAAGTTCACCCAATCGACTTTCTGGATTTTTTAGTGTTGTTTTGGAGTTGTTATACAAGTGTGGCTTTAGAAGATAAGCATGCACCCCCCCACATTTCCTGTCTGTACCCACCAGTCATCATCATCCACTGCTATCTATTCATATCAGCAATACATACTTTAAACCGACTGATCTTAGAAGAGTGGCTGTGTAAGATGAATGCCTCAGCTGAGAGGGAAAAATGATCTTGCAACATCAGCTGATGCATGGGCATTGTGCATGCATGTACTCCTAGGACCATACACTCTGGGCTGACATGGTTGTGCACAGCAGGATGCAGCATGCTAAGTTCTAAAAGCTTCCAGTGAAATTTATGATGCTGAGGGACACAAGACACTGTTTCAGCCTATGAGGACCACTGCTGGTGGAAAAGATGTTTCATTAAGGAAGACTCAACACTGTGCCTGTAGCTCAGTGTTTTTTAAGTGTATGGAGAGAAAAACATGGCACAAAGAGGGCAGAACAGGAAATCACTGATTGCATATCAGCTGAGCTTTTTTTTCTCTGTTTAAACTGCATCATGATTGTTCTCTTCCTGGTTACCCACATTTAAAGGAGCTCTGTAGCACAATTGTAAGACTTGTGAGAAAGCTTGAGGAAAAAAGTATAGATCTTTGGCTATGATTATCATCTTAGCCAGCCTGACGGGAAACTGTGCTTTCCGCATTCCACAGGAGAATTTCATGGGCCTGATTGAGCCTCCTGTTTGGTACATTGTTGGTGTGGATGCAGATAGACCAGGCAGATGAGGGAACAAGACATATAGGCTAGAGCCACAAACATGTTCACCACTGGCTTTTAAACACGCAACAGGGCTGCAAACAGGACACAATGGCAATGAGGAGGGCACAACACTACTCCAGATGGGCAGAAAGGAGATCTACTGTGGTTTATGGTAGGAATAATGTCGCTCTGGAAACCTAGCAGGTGCTTGAGTCTTAAATTTAATAGTCTTAAAAATGTACTGTTCTGTCTTTGAAGCTATAAGGTCTGCCACATTTGGGGCTTGGCGGATGTTGACCTTGGGCGCTGAATACAGCTCATGGGCTAGAACCGACATATCCAACAGGTGCGCAGCCACCGGTGGGCCCATTGTGGATGACAGCCTCGATGAATCAGACGTGGGAACCGACGAACCAACCTTCTACGACTCGATCTGTGAACTCAAGGGTTTGTTCCACGATAAAAATGTTCCAAGCATTTCCGATGCGCACGAGACTTTCTCTGAGGATGTCATCAGCGCACCATGGTCTCCAAGGTCAGTTTATAACCAGCTTATATTAGTCCATGGGCCAGGACAGAAGTTGCTATCAACAAAGGTGACAACATATATCTGGTACCAATTTGTTAAACTTCAGTACTACGTTACTGCGGTAGTTATCTAAACATACATACAATACATACATATATTGTGGTGTTTTAAAGTAGTTTTAGGTATGTGACATTTATGTGCAGGCCCATGGCAGCCAGATGTCCAAAACAGCATAAATGAAAACAAGCTACTTTGAAACTAGAATATGCATGTCCGCAGACCAGGGATGGAAATTAACCACCCACCAAATGCAGGTAAATATCAGTGTTGGCGGGTGAATTTTGACATTTTACCTGCCACTGCGGATGTGCAAATGCATTCAGCCAAGTTCGATGTTTACCATTTATTGACAAGCAACACTAACGGAGCGTTTCTTGGCATTCAGCACAGGCAGGTGTGGTTATTTCAAATATGATCTAGGCAACTTTCTGTTCACCATTTTGAGGTAGTCTAATGAAAGGTCAGTGATGATGATTATACCCTAACTGTCCAAACAGGAATGCAATAGCATATTGCCTTCTCAAGTTGATGATAACGCCATGCGCACAAGTTCATTCCAAAAGCTAACCTGTACTTGTAACCTATTAATAGCGCCGACAACACCGATTTTAGATAAGGACGGGCCCAGTTCCAAAGCACATATATAAATATTTAAAATTATTAACAGATTGTTAATTGCATACTCATGAAAACTGCCATAGGCCTATACATGGCTGATGTTAGGTCTGACAAGACCACACACACAAGCTTAGAAGATTAACCCATCGTTTTGACACTTTAGCCGATGATGGGCCAACCAGTGCACATAAACGCGCAGTAGAAGCAAAAAACGTTTAACAGTAGCCTACACAACAAAATCAAAATTAACACCTTTGTGAATACTGAATAGCGCTTTGGAGATAAACATCGTAAACAGATAAAGAAATCACTCGGCGGTGTTATACTTGGTAGTATCCAACCATAAATTATGGCTAAGTTACGGTAAAGAAAGCGGACTTACTGTTCCTAAAACTTTCTGAAGGCCAGCCTGCGCGTTTTATTTCGCTGCACAAACTCTTTCGTGATGGCAATTTCTTCAAGTATGCCGCAGTGAAAGTGTCAGTATATCAAGTCATTTCGCCTTCTTTGCGTGTAATAGGTCATGTGTGCGCCATTATCAGAAACAAGTAAGGATCTCTGATGTAGCTAAGCTGATTTTACCATTGACCTTAATGTAGCCTAGATATAAATGACTTTTAAATACAGTCATTTTTTCATGCACTATTATGGCATAATTTCATTGTGTGATACTTTTTGCTCAGATGGTGAAATTAGAAGTGATAAAAACATCTTATTACTGCTTAGTAGAGGGTGCCTCGGTACCCCAGCATGGAGGCAGGCTTTACCATAAAGCAACTTGGTTGGTGTGACCATTTTTATTTTCTGTGGGTGTGTCCAGAGGCCCAGAGCAGTTGAAGTAGGCTAACAAAGTACATTCTATAGTTGCAGACAGATATTGCTATATATTCCTAACCACTGAATGGTGCAGTTTTCACTTCCTTTGTGTCTCCACTGCCCAATTACAGTTTTTCACAATTGCTAAAACTCAATTTTTGAAACCTTGCCCCATTTTCTCAAAACTGTAAACACAAACTCCAATTGCTCACATGCATTTCCCAAAACTCCTGACTCTTGTTGCAAAAGCACACTACTCCCTCAAAACAGTTTTACGTGTGCTCAAAACCAAACTCTATTCTCAAAACATTAACACAATTGTCAAAATGAAATTACAATGAAGCAGTTCGTAAACACTACACCAAAAAATGAAAACCACAACGTTCAGATGTGTATAATAGCATAAGTTGTTTTTTATAGGCCTGAAAATGCATTTTCAACTGAAAAATAGTACAATTCGGATGTATTATGTATTGTACATTGACTAAAATTAAGTGGTAATATTAGATTACTTGCTAAAATACTTCAAACAAAAATATATTTTGGGAATGCAGTACAAATGAAAACTACAAGTGCTGTATACAGTGCTGCAAACAAGAGATCACTGGGCTTTATCATGCCTTTGGGTTTGGTCAGGCCACAGCACCTCATCCACATTACAAGCAATGATGTCCCTTGCCAGGTAACAGGGAAAGAATGCCCTGATGTGTCATATCTATCCTGGACACTGTTCCTGGCCTATGGCACAGGCCAATTCCATGGCCTCTAAGAAATTTCATAGATCGCCGTCAACGTGATCTATAATGGTGAGTCTAATTTGGTTAGCAGAAAAAAAATCACTCTTCCTCTTGTTCTTCCTCTACCTCCTCTTCCTCGCTATGTCTCTCACTCTCTTGTCTCTGATTGACAGCCATTTTCAAGCTGAAACCTTCTCGTGGCTCTCAATTGTCTTATATTGGTGGTGTCAGGTCATTTGAAATGAAGTAAACTCAGTTGTGACTCATTGTGCTTAACGTATGGCATTAGTGCTCTATTTGCGATTAAATGTGGAGAAGAATGTTTACCATTTTGCATCACGTGTAAAAAATTGCAAAATGCGTTTTAACAAGAGAGAATGTGTTTAGAGTTTTGCAAAGAGGAGTCAGTGAGTTTTGCAAATTGTGTTTTACTATGTAAAATTGTTTAAGGTATTGACAAAAGAATGAGCAGTTGTGAAAAATAGCTTAAGTAATTGGGAAAGTTGTTCAGCCAATTGGTTTTTGTGCTTTAGCAATTCAGAAAAACTGCAAACAGATAAGTTTGAAACAGGATTACTGTAAACCTCTGTAGTTACAGAAAGATATTGGTTTCAAACCATCATTTTGAGTCACATTGGCTTTATTTCCTGTTTCACGATCTTGTCAGTAACCCTTGGACAGAGTATGTCACGGAACAAGACAGACGAGGACCCAAGTCCGTCACGTTCAAAACAGTTTATTGAAGGGTTGGGGTGTTCCGGTAGACTCTGCACGTCAGGAACCCAGGGCACTGAGGAGACACACCACACCATAGGCAGGCAGCAGAACTGGACAGGTGGCAGACAGGCCAGAGCAGGCAGGAATCAGAGTCAATAGATGAGATGTACAACACAATATTCTAAGGAGGCTTTTGAACTTAAACTGGCTGATCAGGACTGGAATACAGTGTTGTCCAGTAAGGAACCAGATGAAGCATGGGTTTTTTTTAAAGAGCGTTTTTTAGCAGCTCTGGACATGGTTGCACCAATGAGAGAGATGAGAGTTAAGCAAAAGAGAGCCAAATGGATGACGACTGAAATTATTGATTTAATTAGACAGAGAGACTACTTTTACAGAAAATATTCCAAGTCCAATCTGCAACATGACTTTGATAAATATGTATATAACCGAAACCAAGCTAGATATCGTATACAGAAAGCGAAAGCTGATTACTTTGCTGAAGCAGTTACAGAAAATATCCAACAGCCAAAGAAGCTATGGAAAATACTGAAAGACATTGGTGCTGGAAAATCAAATAGCAATAGTTCTAACACCGGGATCGATATCGAAAATGCAATTTGCTTTGACAAAAAGGTTATATCTAATCATTTTAATAAGTTTTTTACCACAGTAGCTGCCAGCCTAGCTTCACACTTACCAATAGGATCTGGGAATTTTGGGGCATCATTCCTGAGGTCAGTTTACAAAGATGTATCACCTGACTCATTTGATATATGTGCAGTAACAAATGAAAAGATAGGGGAGATGTTAGCTTCCTTAACTACTAATAAGGCCACTGGATTAGATCAAATCCCAGACAGATTTATTAAGGACAGTGCTAATGTTACAAGGGACGCAATTGCACACATAATAAATCTGTCTATGCAGCTTGGTAAAGTTCCAAGTGAAATGAAATGGGCCAGGGTACTCCCTCTATTCAAGAAGAATAGTAGGACAGATGTTAAAAACTATAGACCAGTGTCAATTCTACCAACATTGTCTAAAATCCTAGAAAGAGTGGTTTTTGATCAGATGGAGAAGTACTTGACCCAGAAAAACTTGTTATATGACCTTCAATCCGGTTTTAGATCTGCATATTCCACTGACACATGTCTCACACACCTATGTGATTACGTCAGACAAGAAAGCGAAAAAGGAAATTATACTGGCATGGTATTATTGGATTTGCAGAAAGCGTTTGACACTGTGGACCATTCAATTCTTTTAGATAAATTGCATTGCTTGGGGTTTGGACAGGTAACATTGCAGTGGTTCAAATCATACCTATCAAATAGAAATCAAATTTGTGATTATGATGGTGTATGTTCTGAACCAATGCAAATATCTTGTGGGGTCCCCCAAGGTTCAATTTTAGGCCCTTTGTTATTTCTTATTTATGTAAATGATATGCCAGCAGCTGTAAAATGTAAAGTAATTCTCTATGCTGATGACTCCTCTCTACTTGTATCTGGTAGAAACATCTCACAGATTCAAAACACCCTTACTGATGAGTTGAGTAACATTAGTCAGTGGCTACTAGACAATAGACTGTCATTACATGTGGGGAAATCTGAATGCATTTTATTTGGAACCAAACACAAGATAAAGAAGGCACCTGAGTTTAAGGTCACATGTAATGGTAAGGAAATTCAAACCACGACAACAGTTACATATTTAGGCTTAACACTGGACCAGACTCTGACTGGTTACCCTGTTGCAGAGAAGCTATTAAATAAAAGTGCTTCCAAGTTGAAATTTTTATACCGTAATACTAGACAATTTGATTTTAAAGTAAAAAAACTTCTTGTGTCAGCGCTTGTGCAGTGCCATTTTGATTATGCCTGTTCATCATGGTTTGACAGGGAAAATTAAAAATAAGATGCAGGTTATGCAGAACAACATGATCCGTTTTATATTAGGTAAACCACCTAGGTATCATGTCACTTGTAATGATTTTAAGAAAGTGGACTTTCTGCCTGTAAAGTTAAGGGTTGAACAGCTTAAATTGAACCATATGTTCAACATCATAAATGGGGTAGCACCTAAGTATTTGGGAACACAAATTATAATGGTGCATTCTCAGCACAATCATGCAACAAGAGCGAGTGTCCGCTCTTGTAAAGTACCATCTACAATGAGCGTGGCACGTAACTCTTTTTTCTATACTGGGATTATGCTCTGGAATAGTCTTCCACTGAATATTAAAAAGGCAGAAACAAAAAGGGGTTTTAAACAGCAGGTTAGATGTTTTTTGTGGAATAAAGTAGAGATCTAGGGGACAGAATGTAACTGTATATGTATATCTGTTGCACGTGTTCTGTATGTCTTGTCCTGTTCCATCAGGGACCATGTTGGAAATAAGTGTCTTCGCTTTTACATGTAATCCCTTGGATAAACCTTTGTCTTTCTATATCCATAAATAAACCACACCAAACCAAACCAAATAGGCAGAAGGCAAGCCAGGTTTACCAGGATAGAGGAGTAGTCAGTATCAGACAGGTCCAGGGTCAAACAGGAGCCAGAAAGTTTAGCCAGCAAACAGGAGAGCAGAAAGAAGACTTCTTACTTCACAGAATAGCAGGATTGCATAGAAGGCACCCTGACAAAGACCAACTAAAAGACAGAGCTATATATACACAGAGTAATTAGAACAGGAGATGGAGTGCAGCTGGTAGCCAATGCGGCAGCAGAGTGGATGCAGCTGGGGCTAATCAGTGGAATGGGAGAGAGAGAAGCAGATGATTGAAAAGTATTGAGAGCTTGTTAACCAGCAGAGTGAGCAAGCTCATGACAAGTATGTATTATGACCAAAAAGAGATATTATTAGGCTATGCCTATCTCATGTATTTGTAACACAACAACAGAATAATCAGCTCTGTAACAAACTGAAAAATATTTACATTTCTAGGCATTAAAATGTACGGAAGGGTTGAATAGCCTATATAAAGTGGCTGATGGCCACAGTGGCAGGTGCACAAAAAAGTTAATTTCCATCCCTGGTGCAGACACAAAATAGCGAAATTCTCCAAGAAATAGCAGAACAATTAATTAAAAACAGAAGTACAACCAGACAGGCACATCATATAATAGTCGTTAGATTCTTAAAACTTTCCATCTCCAACATGTCAGCAGTTTCTTGTCCTAAGCAAAGGATCAGGAAAGAGCCAGCACCGAGACACACAAACATAATGAAGGGAGCAGAAAAACACTTAGAACATGATGGAAAAAGCATAGAATTTCCAATGAAAACACTTTAAAGTCTAGATAACTATTTCATAGCTATTTTATGGTTTAGATAATTACCAGATGTCCTTTAAGTGTTTTTACATGAAATATGTGGTAGTCTGCTCTATACATTCTGTTATAATATCTTATAGGTGCTTTTAACGCGTAATTATCTAGACTTTCAATGATTAGCTATCTAGACTTTAAATGATTAGTTTCTAGACTTTAAATGATTAGTTCTGACATGCATGAAAGGTGCTACAATAAAATAGTCTCTGACACACATATAAAAGGTTGTTGCGAAAGGTTATGCAGGACTTAAAATGAAAGTAGATGGGAAAGCAGAAGATCGGATACTGTACGCTTATTGCCCACACACCGCGTGCTAGACACACACAACCTAAAGCATATGACTAAACTTAGGTAAAAAGTACCTGGGCCACCCTGTTAAAGTTAAAATTAAAGTCTTAAAGTTTAGTTTTATATAAACCGTTGATTCTTTGCCATCTAAGGAATGAATTACAAAACAAACTAAATGTTCAGGGTTATTTCATATACTGAATGCAAGACCTAGCCGTATGTCACCTGTTTGGTAAAACAAAATGAATAGTATAATGTAATGATTATATAATAATACAAACTAGATGTACCGCATAGCGGTACATGGTATGACCGCCGCAGTGTATTGAAGTGTGAGAACTGCAGGTATGATGAGTTTGTGGTAGGCCAGTGTTGTGAGGTGAGAGTTTGTGTGGAAATGATTTGCTGGAAGTGGGCATGGATGTGGGTTTTGAATGAATGACATTCGGTATGTTTGTGTATACAGTGCCTGACAAAAGTCTTGTCGCTTATCCATTTTGTAGAAACAAAAGCTTATAACCTGACTTTTAATTAATACATTGGTTGTAGAAATGTCTCATATGAAAGCTAAAACCCTCCCAAATTATGCTCAATATACTAAAATAAATTTGCTTCACTGAAGAAAGATTGATCATTTAATGAACACAGAAAAGTCAGATTTTGGCAAGACAAAAGTCTTGTCGCTTTGTCATATGATGCACCCAATCCTAGATTACAGCCTCACCTGTGATCAGTTATTGATCAATCAATTAGTGGATGTGTATAAGACCTTCAAATCAACTCCAACTCCCTGAGACCAAAGCATTAATTATCAAGAGGGTGAAGACCAGATCCACTGCTGAGGTGGCTCACACCTTCAATGTGTCTCAGCGTCAAGTACAAAGAATAAGAAAAAGATCTGAATAGACTGGAGATGTTTTTGGCAAGCCCACGTCCGGCAGACCCTGCTAGACAACTGCTCGGGAAGACCGTGTGTTCCAAGGCCAGCCCCTTTTTTCACTGCAGCAGAGCTCCACCAGGCCTGCTCACCTCAAATCCCTGTGTCAACCAGAACAGTTAGTAGAATTCTGTCTCGAAATGTCCTTCATGGTCGAATCAGTGCACAGAAACCAGAACTAAAAAACATTTGGCAAGGCCCACAGCCTGCTAAAAGGATGGATGCTGGAAAAGTAGCAGAAGATTTCTCAGATGGTGCTCCATCGCATACTTCCATCTCTACATCAAAGTTCCTCAAGGTGAAGAAGATCAAGGTGCTACAGGACTGGCCAGCCCAGTCACCAGACATCATTGAGCATGTCTGGGGTAGAATGAAAGACAAAGCATGGAAGGCGAAACCAAAGAATCTTTATGGACTCTGGGAGGCATGTTTGCTATTCCTGATGACTTTATCAATAAATTGTACGAGTCATTGGCGAACCACATGGATGCAGTCCTACAAGCTCATGGAAGTCATACAAGATATTAAATATGAACCTCACAGCACCAGTACTTGATTCACTGATGTTATGCAACATATTTTTGTATTTGAAGTAAATTATTTGTTCAATTTTCTGTAGGCGACAAAACTTTTGTCAAAACCTGACCTTTCTGTGTTCATTAAATTATCAATCTTTCTTCAGTAAACCAACATTTTTTTTCAGTATATTAACATAATTTAGGAGGGTTTTAGCTTTCATATGAGACATTTCTAAAACCAATGGATTAATTAAAAGTAAAGTTATAAGCTTTTGTTTCTACAAAATGGATAAGCGACAAGACTTTTGTCAGGCACTGTATTTTGTGTAGTTCCCACCTTCTCAGTCCAAGATATTGGCAAAGCAAAATTACAATTTTTGCATTTAACTATATCATTAGGTGGTGCTATGCTTCAAGTGAGTGTTTATGGGATGGGTCAATACGCCTCTTTAACACCGGCATACTAACACAAAATCATTGTCTTGGGCAACATTTTTGATGAGTTATTTAACAAAAACGTTTTGTACACCTAGCTTTGACGGGAAACATTGCACCCTGTGACGAAATGTCACAAAATTTGGTACACATGAAAAGAAGTCTGTGTAGAGTTGGCATATCACCGTTGGCCAAATTTGAGCAATTAGAAGCCAAGATATGGTATTTTGCTAAATTTTAAGCTATGTTTTAAATATGCATTGATATGTAACATTGAAACGGTTAATCTCAAAATAAATCCTTTGATAACTTTTTGTCATCATTGTCTGTAAATGACATGTACCAAATTTGGTGAGATTCACATGAATGGCCTATGACGAGTTCGTTTGGTTTCGCTTTCGCGATGTTAAAATTTCACAGCCGTTCTCTAGATAATAGACAAAATGACATTTTGTATAATTACAGCGCCCCCTATGGGCCAAATTTTATGCCATGTGCTGTGCTTTTAGAAGTCTTTGTGCTGATTGTGCATGGCATATTTTGTGTAGTTTCCACCTATTGGCAATACAAAATCCCAATTTTTGCATTTACCCATATCACTAGGTGGCGCTATACTTTAAGTGAGTGTTTATGGGCTGTCTGTAACACCGACATATCACAAAAAATTCATGTTGTTCGGTGAAATGTTCATTGAGTTATTCAGCAAAAACTTTTCAGTATCTCCCCCTCTTTGATGGACACTGGCACAGCGGGGGGGGTGGCCCTTGGGGGCCAAAAGCTTCTATTCGCTCAAAAACTTCTAGGGCTACATGCCTACAAAGATTCATGTCCCCCAGAGTTGACGGAAAAAAAAGGGAAAAAAGTCTCAGCAACACTATAATGATAATGATCTATATCATATACTATAATCATACTACATACACTATAATCATAATAATAATGACGCTGATGATACAATGTCAGCAGGACTGGAAGAATCCACTGCTGTCAGGCCCTAAATTAAAGGGTTACAGCGACACTAACAGGAGTTTGGAAAAAGCACCTAACAAAAATTTTGCTGACAAGGCGAATATTACTTTTTTTTTCATAATAAGTCAGGTGGACAACCCTCCAATATGTTGTAACCCCAAAGGCGCTGATTGGCTGGAGCGCCTTTCGGAAGAGAAGGTTCCAGAGGGCTTGCAGTGTATTTAAGATGAAGGCCCGAGCTAAAACATCATAAACTTGCTGAAGACTTGCCTTTGTGGTAAGTCTGAGAGCAACTTCATCGGTTAATCAATCTGTTCCGGACTAACAGCTGGTTGCCGTGAGTAAGTTCACCTTGTTAATTACGCTTAGTGTGTTGTTGGTTGTTTTGGTGAATAAAGTCTTTGTCACCAACTGAGTTTGACAGCTTCACCTCAAGTTATTTGGGCCAAGAGGGCAACATATTGGCGAGACAGCGACGCCAGAGTGCTGTGAGGTGAAGGTACATGTCGGAGGTTTTATCCACGGCATTACTAAGAGGCATTATAAATGAATAGCTTTAGTCATTTTTGGACAATCATTGTTTTTTTTTTGCATAATCGTCCTATAGCATCTACACAGTAGGTTGAAATCCATTTTAAGAGATAGCCATACATGCTATACAGTGGAAAGTGGGGTGAGTTGTGCCAGTTTTTACTCAAATTGACTTTAAAGTGAGGTCATGAGAGTAATGCATCCAACATAAGTATGTACATATATTTCAGGATGTGGTGCATCCCTGGGAACAAAAACTTTGGATCTGAATTGTTTCAGAAACGTAAGGCGCATTTGACTTGATGTAAACGTTTGCAGGCGTTTGCAGGCGTTTCCAGGCGTTTGCAGTCAGTGATGCATTGTGGGATGAAAATGTTGCATGATGGTTAGAAATTGTGTCAGACTTGCCAGAAAGGTGTGAGGATGTCACCAAAATGCGACAATGTCATATGACCTAAAATGTAGACAAATCGTGCAAGCACTTGTAGTTGCTTCCACGTGTTTACAAGCATCTAACTAAAGCCTCTGTGGTGACGCAACTTTGCCATGTTTGGTTTAAAGTTCACTGATGTCTGTGCACGTGTTGTGTAGCACTCTGGCACTGAACTTCTCATCTTATATTTACGTTATTTAAGTCCAATTTGAAGACATATCTTTTCTCTCTCTTTTTAGCTTGTCAAGCTCACTCTTTTATTTATTTATGTATTTGTTAATCTCGTTTTTATTTTATTGCTTTGTGTCAGTAGGCTATACCTGTTAATGGTCTTTCCGTTATGGTTTTGCTGTGTTATTTTTCATCCTTGAAGTCTCAGTGCACCCTACTATAACCGCCCGCCCCCTCCTTGTCCCCCACACACAACACATGACCTCTCAGTCATCTACTACGAAGATTGGTAAAGGTCTCATTGGGTTTGTGTTCGACTTGCCCGAAGCCTTTAAAAACGCCCGCCCATGCTGTGACGAGCAGTTCTCGTTGACTTATGTAGACAGACACAGACCGACGTCAAACGGGTTTGTAAGTTGACCAAAAGACCAAAAGTATTCTCGCCTTTAGGGAGAATACGTTGGGGTAAATTGTGCTAGTGATTATTGAAGTAAAACAAAACATTTTAATCTCATTTACTGTATTGCTTTATAAAAGAAAGACAAATTCAATACAAAATTACTCATTTAACGTTTATTTAGATATAGTTGTCACCCACCCACAGGTTTACCCAACGTGTATTTTGTCCAGCAGCAAAAACACCAGTCAGCCCAAGTCAAGTCATAAGAATATTCTTTATTAAAGATGAATTTTATTAAAGATAAAAAGTAGTGTTGTGGTACTAAAAAGTGTGTGCAAACCAAAAGAGTCTTCTGATCGGTTAGGGTGGTCCAAGATGTTGCCTGGGCCAGGCTGAAAGGACTGAGGGTTCCTCGGGGGGTGGTCATGACTTATCGGGCTGGCGGAGGGCAGCGATGGCACTGCAGGAACCAACGCCCCATGTTGAGGGGGGTCCAGCCAGGGCAGCACTGGGCACTGCGACGCAGTAGTCCAGGATAGAAAAATGAGCGTTGAGGAGAGGTCAGGTACACAGCCACACGGTCATCACACGGCCACACCCGGGTCCTGACAAGGGAGGTCTGGGAGTGCGGGCTTCCAGGTGCTGGAATAGACACAATAACCTCAGACACAGCCCAGGCAATATAGCAATTACGGCCCTTTGGGAGAAGAGTAGTGAGCGTTGAGCAGCAGGGTGACGACGGTGTCCTCTTCCAGTGCCTAACAAACTGGCTTTTATATGCTCCTCCCAGGGTGTGGTGCATCATTAAACCATCAGTACATGATTGGCTGTGTCTTACTACCCATTATCACAATAATCAGTTCTTGGGCAGAGAGGAGGGGCGCAATAAGGAGCTGCAATGAAACAATTAAGACTCGGACCAGGGAGGAAGCACAGCCCAAATATGGACATAGGGTTAAAAACAGGAAGTGGGTTGCCAGGTTTGTCCATGAAGAGATAAATAAGTCAATTAGGGCAGAAAGGTACTGGAAAACACCACTATAATTGTGAAACACACAAATTAATCACTACAAAGGTGCACGCAATAACCATGTTTTTAAAAATACACTTCACACAACAACCATGTTCTTAAAGGGGAACTTCCATCGTTATTTTTATTCATATTTCTGTGTCGCCACTATGGTTGAATGCATTGTGCGTCATTTCTGTGAAAAATTATGTCCTAGATCTCTTGTTTGACGCTGTTTTCTGTAAGCTATAACAGGTCTAGTGGTTGAACGACTGGTTTTTCCGGTGTCCCTCGTGAATATCCATGACGTGTCAATAAGGCACCTCTGATTGGGCAAATTCGCTGTCTTTCGCTCACCTAGCTTCTGTCCACCAATCCTTTGGGATGTGGGCTTGCCATACATGGCTCTGGGCTTACGACCTAGTGACGTAGATAGGTTTAGCATGCTCTGATCCGCTTGTTTTGGTTAGCTCGACCCTTCAATGACCAGTAAAACCATGAGGGTCGAATTTCACATCTTGGAATGCTGCGTGCATATACTGCTTGTTGTGACCCACCACATTGTAAATAGAGCTACTAAAAGTGGTTTTTGACGAAAGGACCCCTTTAAGAGTACACTGCACACAATAACCATGTTTTTTAAGAGTACACTGCACACCATAAAAACAAAACCCTAATGTGTCTCTAATAAAACAAACACTCTGGGCCCACTTGTGACATAGTCACCCAATTAAACTATTGGCACAAGTCATCATCTCTCCCAAGAGATCGCTTCAGGAGTGCGGCATGAAAAGTGCATGGCATGAAGGGCTTTTCGTCTACAGTTAAGAATAACATATAGTTTAGTATTAAAATGTAAGAATACAATATTTCTAGAAACAAATAGAGGCACTATTTCTGCCATGGCACAAATTACCCCACTTTCCCCTATTGCTACCCAGACCTGGCATCGTATATTAGTTGTACATGTTTGACATTTGCCTTCATGTTGAGAAGAACAAAACACGTTTCTACACATATTTGATCCTATTATTAAGTGTGCTTGGAGAGCACACTTATTGTTATCCCACCGTTTATTATTATTACTATTATGTTGAATCAGCAGAATAAACGGGGAGAGAACAATAAGTGTGCTTGAGAACAATAAGTGTGCTCTGCAAGCATGAATGTAGGCACGCATATTTGCAAGCATCCTTTTTGCATTTTCTGCGGGAATGCAGTCTAGTTAAGTGTGCTTGCAGAGCACACTTATTGTTATCCCCCGTTTATTATTAAGTGTGCTTGCAGAGCACACTTATTGTTATCCCACCGTTTATTATTATTATTATTATGCTGATTTTTTAACACAAAATTTTTCACCCAGATTTTGCATACCTCACTACTCCTCAGGCTTTCGAGATAGAGACACTGTTCAAATTCTAAAATGACCGGCCCGGTTTGGACATGACCGCCCACCTTTCGCTATACCGTACCTCTTGTCGTTCGTCCGCTATTGTTGTTTTTCTGCAACTTTTGTCGGCATTGAAAATGAATGGCTGAATGTTCAGGCTGATGATGTCACAGTACACTGCTCCACTCTAGCAGCTAGAGTGAGCTTTGCCCTCACTCTAACCTCCACTTGGTTTTTTAATGATTACAGTTTTTACCAATCATTTTCACACGTTTTGCAGGGCAATGTCCACTTTTGCAAAACTCTTAACACAGTGTGCTGTACCAACATGCGTTTGAGCACATCAATTAACATTTGCTGCAAAATGCGCTACAGCAACCTAACTATAACACACGCTGTCGGTCAATAAGTCTACAATGCCAGTCAATGTACAATAACCTAAAAAATGCAAACAACTTGAAACAAATCACTTAAAATCGCAATTTTTCTGGATTGTAACTGCAGTACACATTTCAGAACTGAAGATAAATTGTGTCAATAAAATATGCACAATCATACAAACAGAAAACACATCACTCCAGAAACACACCAGGATGAACTGTAACATGTGATACGTTCACCCTGTGCTTACATATAACCACATTGTGTTCCACTGCAGGAAAGGTGAACGCCCATTACCTGCATGAATTAGAGTATGTTTCACTGCAAAAGAATGTACATGTAATATGTGTTGTACATGTAAATGTATGTAAATATTAGCCTGGGCCCGCCCATACTGCCTGTGATGCTACATTGAGGGAGACTTGCCAGACCAAGCTCTGTCTACAAGCTTGGTGCGACAGCCAGGCTATGTAAATATAGTCATCCATAGAAGTAGTTTTTGGCCCTACCTACTGTAATGCTGATCCATGGTGCTGCTGCATTTTGGATAAACCATGATAAAGCCTACAGTACATACTGGTAATGGAATACACAGCAACTCCAATAACAACTTTCTACATCACAATGTTTTGCCCATAAACATGCAAATGTAACCTCTTTGTTTACCCGTTACGTAACAAGCTATACAAATAAAAAAAAAATAAAAAAATAATAATACATTTTATTTCAAATATAAAAGTGCCTTTCAGGACACCCAAGGTCACTTTACATATAAAATAAATACATAAATAAATGCATGGAGTCCATAGTGCCATATTACAGACCATAGGATAGTTTAAATAGGTAGGTCTTCAGTTCCTTTTTAAACTGAGCTGTGGATTCACATTGTCTGATGTCACTTGGTAGTGAATTCCATAGCTTAGGGGCTGTATAGGAAAACGCTCTCTCCCCCATGCTGCTGAGGTTCATCTTGGGTACCTTGAGCAGACCAGCTGATGAGGATCGCAATGAGCGGGTAGGGGTGTAACTCACCAGGAGGTCAGTGATGTAGTTGGGAGCAAGGTTATGCAGGGCCTTATATGTCAGCAGTAGGATTTTAAACTGTACTCTCTGGGTAACTGGTAGCCAGTGTAGCTGTAACAGTACAGGTGTTATATGGCTAGTTGATTTTGTGCCTGTTACTATCCTGGCTGCAGAGTTCTGGATTATTTGGAGGCGGTGGAGGGATTTATGTGGAATGCCAGAGAAGATGGAGTTGCAGTAATCAATGCGTGATGTAACATAGGCATTTACAAGAACTTCTGCACTCTGCTGACTGAGGGGAGGGCGCAGTCTTGCAATGTTACGGAGATGAAAAAAGGCACTGCGTGATACACTACTGATGTGAGTATCGAAGGAAAGTGTGCTGTCTAATACAACACCAAGACTCTTCACTTTGGTGGAGCAGGCAATGTTGGAGGCATCAATGGAGAGGGAGAATCTGTTTTCCATCTTTGCCAGTGTTGCCTTGGAGCCCACAACCAGTACTTCAGTCTTTTTGCTGTTCAGTTTTAAATAGTTGGTAGTTATCCACAAATTGATGTCATGCAGACAGGCAGTGATTGCAGCAGGAGGAAGAGAGGCAGTTGGTTTGGTGGACACATAAAGCTGGGTGTCATCAGCATAGCAGTGAAACTGAACACCATGTTGCCTGAGGATACTTCCCAGTGGGAGAAGGTAGATGATGAAGAGCAGGGGCCCCAGAACAGACCCCTGTGGCACTCCTTTCATGACAGCAGCACTCTCAGATTTGCAGTCCATAATCTGGACAAGCTGTGTCCTGCCAGAGAGGTAGGAGGTGAACCACTGGTGAGCACTGCCCTGTACTCCAATGTTGGCAAGACGCTCCAGAAGTAGCTGATGTGATATAGTGTCAAAAGCTGCACTCAGATCAAGGAGGATTAGGATGGAAATAAGTCCAGAATCAGATGCGCAGAGGAGGTCATTGGTTATCTTCACTAAAGCAGTTCTTCACTCTGTGCTGTGCAGCGGTCGAAACCCAGACTGAAATGGCTCAAACAGGTCATTGTCCTTCAGGTGATCCTGGAGTTGAGATGCCACCACCCTCTCCATAACTTTTGAGATGAATGGCAAATTGGAGATAGGTCTGTAGTTATTTAGGTCATCATGGCTCAGCCCAGGTTTTTTCAGGGTTGGTCTTACAATAGCAGTCTTCAGTGAAGAAGGGACTTGGCCAGTGATAAGGGAGGTGTTAATTATTTTTGATATCATTGGTATAAAGGATGGTAGACACATCTTTACCAGGCTTGTCGGAACAGGGTCCAGCTGACAGGTGGAGGAGTTGCACTTGGTGATGAGACCAGAGATGTAACTTTCAGTAGGAAGATGGAATTCCCTAAGTGCATCAATAGTAGGTGAGCCTATCTGAATCAATGAGCAAGGTTGTTTCAGCTTAGTAATTGAACACTCCAATTGCTGATGGATTGCCTCAATTTTTGTGTGAAAAAAGTTCAGGAAGGCTGAGCAGAGACATTCTGATGGATGGTACTATCAGGTGGTTTAAGGAGACCATTCACAGTGGAAAAGAGAGTCCTGGTGTTTCTTTCTCCCTCAGTAATGATCCTTGCATAGTATGAGCTCTTTGCAGCAGAGAGTGCTTTTTTGTACTGAAGAATGTGCTCTGAGTACATCTCTTTGTGGACAGCAAGACCAGTCTTTTTTGATAGTCGTTCCAGACGTCGACCCATGGACTTCATTTGGCGTAGCTCAGGAGTGAACCAAGGTGCCGAGTGTACAAATGAAACAGTCCGTGTCTTTAAGGGTGCAAGACTGTCAAGCACTGTAGACATGCAGTTGTTGTAGTGGTCAACCAGATCCACTACTGAAGCATTGGGAGAAGAGCAAGGATAGGAGGCAACCAGTGAAGTAAGTTTCTCTGGCTCTACATTCTAGATGTTGCGGTAAGACATGACACGCTGAACTTTTGATTTCCTGATGGACAGATAGGTGTCAAATAGCACAGCTTTGTGGTCTGAGATGGGTAGTTCAGCAGTAGTGAAATTCCTAGGTGTTATACCAGAACAACAGACCAGGGGGGTATTCCAAAAAGCGGTTTTACTGACTTAACTTGAGTATGTTAACCCAGAGTAAGCGGTAAACCTGGGTTTTCAGTTCCAAAACAGTCAGGTTAAATAAGTCACTATGGTAACATACGCTCTCAACATAACCTAGTAGGGGGTAGGTTTTGTTCAGGTTATGTTTAGGTAATCGAGTTATATTCGGGTATTTAAGTCCAAGTTCAGTAAGACCGCTGCGAAACTCGCTACACAATGGCGTTTCCTTTTGATGAAGACCCAATCATTGACATTGAAGCCCAAATTATCCGTGCAATTCACCGTGAGAGGGTGATAAGACCACGATATGATATTTTGGCTTTCCCGGATGATTACTTGCGAGAGCGCTACCGTTTTGGCCAGAGAGTGCGTAACCACATCTGTCACAATCACTTTAATTAAAGAAAAAGCAACACTCCTAAACACTTTTGTTGTATTGGTTTATTTAGTTCTTTCCCATAGACTGTTTCATTGCCTGAAAAGAGAAACATTGCATTAGAGATCCAGCAGTACTCCTTGAACTAAAAGAGGTTGAAATTGGTATTTTCGCGTAAAAGCAGCACTTACTGCACAGCACACAAGGAGGTTCCTGTAGGCTACAATATAATAATCATGATTATTATAATTTAATATTTCCATTTCATATTCAATAAACCTGCAGTATAAGGGTAGCCCAATAGGTCACATTGGATACATGAAAGGCTGGCTATTACGCATAACCTAATAATAAGGACAAATACACTGGACAAGAGGGATGTGCTCCTCCTGGGAGGTGGCCGGCTCCGATGATGTCCCCCCAGGAATCCCCTCCATCATCGGCCGGCCCCGATTCACGGACATCGCTAGCTCCTCAACAGGGGTGAGGGGCTCAGCTGTCCCAGCGCCAGTCCTCCGGGACTCTGCGGTCTTCTTATTAGCTTTAAATACAGTAGACGCATCTTGTTGGAGCATGACAGTTTAAAGGTCCACATGGGAGACATGATGTCCGCCTCGAAAAAATACTTACCATTTTGTACTATATTTTTATATTTCATTTTCACCTGCTTCCAGGTCCTTTTTTGCGCCCCGGGGTTACATCTAATTGATAAATCAATTAGATCAAGACAAGACAAGACAAGGAGTCTATTTTTGCAGGCGGCATCAAGATATGAAGGCAGTTTCCCGAACTATTTAATTTTATTTAAGATTGTGCGCGTCGCATAGGCCTAATGTCCCTAACTTACGCATTCACGCAATTGGCGACTCTCTGCCAAGCCTCGTCGTGTGCCTTGGAAGTTGTGGTGGAGTTGCCCTTTTTATTAATTGCTACCCTTTCCTCCTCATAAGCCTCGAGGAGGATTTGTAGCTCCATTTCGCTGAAATATGCAGCTCGTTTCGCCATTTTTTCGTGTTTTCGACCCTCGATAGATGATGTCTTTATAGATTCGCCGGGAACGCGCACAACACTAGGTTAACCAATACGGGGTGAATTGAGTTAATTCATAACCGGTGTTTTGGAACCAACTTCGCGGGTTTAGTCATCCTGGGTTCAACTAACCTCGAGTTCAGGTTTAAACTCAGTGTTTGTTAACCTTCCTTTCTGGAATACCCCCCAGGTCTAAAATATGACCTTTGTTATGAGTTGGAAAATCAACATACTGGTTGATGTCAAAGCAATCAAGCATATCCATAAAGTCTTTTGTGCATGTTTTAGAAGAGTTATCCAGATGGATATTAAAATCACCCACCAAAATAATGTTAGGAGTCATTGCATTAAGTTCAGTAAGGACAGTTGAAAGTTCAGTAATAAACACACTTGAT
This sequence comes from Setipinna tenuifilis, assembly GCA_030347295.1. Classification (NCBI taxonomy): domain Eukaryota; kingdom Metazoa; phylum Chordata; class Actinopteri; order Clupeiformes; family Engraulidae; genus Setipinna; species Setipinna tenuifilis. The sequence continues at coordinate 30,954,733 of CM059273.1, forward strand.
GGTTTTGGAGGTCTGTACAATACCGCAACAATGGTAGGTGTAGCTCCTTGGAGTTTGACAGCCATCAGTTCAAAGGAGGACTGATCAGGTAGAGTGAGCGGTGTCATTTTGATGTTCTCACGAGACCGCCACCTCTCCCGGAAGTGCGGGGCTTGCAGATGTAAACAAATCCAGGCGGGACAGCCTGATTCAGATGGAAAAAATCGTTGCTTTGCTGCCAAGTCTCAGTGAGACACAATAAGTCAATTTCATGGTCTGTAATAAAGTCGCTGATCAAAGGAGCCTTGTTGGAGATGGATCTGATGTTGTATAGTCCAACTTTAAAACGGTTAAAGTGAATGTGCACATTTGACCTGGGCAAGGTGGTTAGTGCATGATGATCAACTCGTCGATCAGACTTCACTTTTTTACAGCGGTCAACCGACCAGAGAGAGGGAATAGCCTTGTTGTCCTTTTTGCTGTAAATTTTGTTACAACGGGATCCTCGGTGAGTATACTTCGGACGCCGAAGAATGTCATGTTGGTATAGGAGCTCAGGAGGCTCAAAGTTTCCCCAAAGGCAGTACAGTTCACTCAGTGAGTATTGCAGTCTCATCCGTAGGCAAATCACGTAAATGTTGTATGTAGCAGTGGTCTATTTCACAAGTTCTCTGACGTCCACCAATTTTAGACGCACCAGTCGTAATGGGTAAAACCAGAAGGACTTAGCAAAACACGTAAAAAAGAAAACTGGCGCACTATCAAAAAAGAAAAGTGACTATGTACAATCGTTAAACTTAGCTAAACTATTATAGATAAAAACTTAACAAAATATTCAGTCCATTCATGAAAAATATTAAAAATACTAAATAAAAACAAGCCAGACAGAGCGGCGCTAGACTCGCCAGCGTCCCCGTTACTAGGCAACTCTATTAAAATATTATGAAGAAATACACACGTAAGTGTAAAAGTGCTAAATATCAATAATTATTTGGCTAAAAGATGCCTCAAGCACATTATTTCTTTTTTGTGTGACAAAATGCAAAATGCTGTGCTTTGTTACACTGTATTGTATTGCTTTTAGGTTTTAATCCTAGAGTTTTGATGTTTGATGTTTTGATAAGAGTATCCAAATGTCTGCAAATTTAGCTGCAGTTGTACATAATTTTGTTGGTGGTAAACATTAACTGAGAGAAGTATTTATGTATTTTGGTTGAAGTGGTGATTGAACGCAATTGTGTGAAAGCAATGCGAAAGAGAACGTAGTTTGTCTCCCATAGACTTTGGTTCATGCAAATGTGTTAAGAGTTGTGAAAATGTAGATATGGTATTGAGACACGCGTGAAAATGATTGGTAAAAACTGTAAAACTCAACCGCTTAACCTATAAACTTCATTTAAACTTTGTAAGAGAGGTCTGGGATCTGACTGTGACCTGTGTAAATTTCATGTGGCAACTGTTTGAGGCAGGACAGTTTAAAAATGGTGTCAGACAGTCTATGGGATTTTCCCATACATTTCATCATCTTACTGTAAACAGGTCAGGGCGCATGTCTGAAGTTTTAAATGATCAAAACTCAACCGTTTAACCTATAAACTTTATTTAAACTTTGTAAGAGAGGTCTGGGATCTGACTGTGACCTGTGAAATTTTGAGTTTAAAAATGGTGAAAGAGAGGCATACAATACTGTGGCAGTTGCACCTGGACCAACTGCCATCTTTTAAATGTGGAATGTTCAAGAATAGAACTCTTGAGTGATGTCATAATCCCCATGCCATGGCCTGCATAATGTTCTGCCATGGGAGTGTATTGCAGCCTATAGTAGTTATCTCTAGTAGTTATCTATGTAGTCAGTTAACTCAGCTAGTATTTGGTAGCAGTTATGCTAACAAGGCTTATTATGCTAACAATGCTACTTATGCTAACTATGCTAAAAATGTGAAGTAATTACAGTTTTTACCAATCATTTTCACACGTTTTGCAGGGCAATGTCCACTTTTGCAAAACTCTTAACACAGTGTGCTGTACCAACATGCGTTTGAGCACATCAATTAACATTTGCTGCAAAATGCGCTACAGCAACCTAACTATAACACACGCTGTCGGTCAATAAGTCTACAATGCCAGTCAATGTACAATAACCTAAAAAATGCAAACAACTTGAAACAAATCACTTAAAATCTAGCCTCTGTCTGACAGTATGGCAGGTTACTGACATGTATCGCAAATACACACTTTATCAAACAATCTAAGTGACATTTGTATGTATTCATGCACCTTTGATAATAGATAAATAAAGAGTATAGGCTATACCTATACAGTTTACAAATGAATTACAGCATTTTGTGTAAAGTACCATATGTATTAGAAAATGTTGATGTGAATCACAAGGTGTTTTTCAGTGGATTTTCTATAGTTCACAATTTTTCTGGATTCTAACTGCAGTACACATTTCAGAACTGAAGATAGATTGTGTCAATCAAATATGCACAATCATACAAACAGAAAACACATCACTCCAGAAACACACCAGGATGAACTGTAACATGTGATACCTTCACCCTGTGCTTACATATAACCCCATTGTGTTTCACTGCAGGAAAGGTGAACGCCCATTACCTGCATCAATTAGAGTATGTTTCACTGCAAAAGAATGTACATGTAATATGTGTTGTACATGTAAATGTATGTAAATATTAGCCTGGGCCCGCCCATACTGCCTGTGATGCTACATTGAGGGAGACTTGCCAGACCAAGCTCTGTCTACAAGCTTGGTGCAACAGCCAGGCTATGTAAATATAGTCATCCATAGAAGTCGTTTTTGGCCCTACCTACTGTAATGCTGATCCATGGTGCTGCTGCATTTTGGATAAACCATGATAAAGCCTACAGTACATACTGGTAATGGAATACACAGCAACTCCAATAACAACTTCCTACATCACAATGTTTTGCCCATAAACATGCAAATGCAACCTCTTTGTTTACCTGTTACGTAACAAGCTATAAAAATAAAAAAATATTATGAAGAACTACACACGTAAGTGTAAAAGTGCTAAATATCAATAATTATTTGGCTAAAAGATGCCTCAAGCACATTATTTCTTTTTTGTGTGACAAAATGCAAAATGCTGTGCTTTGTTACACTGTATTGTATTGCTTTTAGGTTTTGGTCCTAGAGTTAACTGTTTTGATAAGAGTATCCAAATGTCTGAAAATTTAGCTGTAGTTGTACATAATTGTGTTGGTCATGAACATTAAATGAGAGAAGTATTTATGAATTTTGGTCGAAGTGGTGATTGAACGCAATTGTGTGAAACCAACGCGAAAGAAAACTTATTTTGACTCCCATAGACTTTGGTTCATGCAAATGTGTTAAGAGTTTTGCAAAAGTGAACATTGCCCTGCAAAACGCGTGAAAATGATTGGTAAAAACTGTAACTGTGCTTACAGTGTTGTGTAGGTATATTAGCTGAAGCTATTTAACAGTTATGCTAACATTGCTAGCATTGTTAACTATGCTAAAATGCAAGCACACTTTTTGCATTTTCTGCGGGAATGCAGTCTAGTTAAGTGTGCTTGGAGAGCACACTTATTGTTATCCCACCGTTTATTAAGTGTGCTTGCAAAAAGCACACTTATTAAGTGTGCTTGCAAAAAGCACACTTATTGTTATCTCCCCGTTTATTATTATTATTAAGTGTGCTTGCAAAAAGCACACTTATTGTTATCCCACCGTTTATTCTTCTTCTTCTCCTGAACCAGATCTTTCAGACATTACTAGTCCTCAGGCTTTTGAGATAGAGACACCGTTCCAACTCTAAAACGACCGGCCCGGTTTGGACCAGACCGCCTACAATTCTGTATACCGTACCTCTTGTCGTTCGTCCGTTATTGTCGTTTTTCTGCAACTTTTCCGCCATTGAAAATGAATGGCGGAATGTTCAGGCTGATGATGTCATAGTAAACTGGTCCACTGTAGCAGCCAGAGTGAGCTCTGCCCTCACTCTAATCTCCACTTCGTTTTTTAATGATTAAAACTCAACCGCTTAACCTATAAACTTGATTTTAAGTTTGCAACAGAGGTCTGGGCTCTGACTGTGACCTGTGTAAAATTCATGTGGCAACTACTTAAACTGTTTGAGGCAGGACAGTTTAAAAATGGTGTCAGACAGTCTATGGGATTTTGCCATACATTTCAACATCTTACTGTAAACAGGTCAGGGTGCATGTCTGAAGTTTCAAATGATCAAAACTCAACCGTTTAACCTATAAACTTGATTTGAACTTTGTAAGAGAGGTCTGGGATCTGACTGTGAGCTGTGAAATTTTGATGTGGCAACTACTTAAACTTTTTGAAAGAGGACAGTTTAAAAATGGTGAAAGAGAGGCAGACAATACTGTGGCAGTTGCACCTGGACCAACTGCCATTTTTTAAATGTGGAATGTTCAGGAATAGAACTCTTGAGTGATGTCATAATCCCCATGCCATGGCCTGCATAATGTTCTGCCATGAGAGTGTATTGCAGCCTATAGTAGTTATCTCCAGTAGTTATCTATGTAGTCAGTGCTGCTCTGTTAACCTAGCAAACGTTTGTTAGCCGTTATTATAACAATGCTAGCTATGCTAACTATGCTAAAATGCAAAATAATTAACTGGGTTAAAAGTGTTACTCGGTTGACTCAGCTTGTACTTATTAGCAGTAATGCTAATAATGGTAACAATGCTAATAATGCTAACTATGCTAAAATGTGAAGTAAGTAACTGTGATAACATTGTTGTGTAGCTATATTAGCTGAGGCTATTTAGCCATTATGCTAACAATGGTAACTATGCTAACTATGCTAAAATGCAAAGTAATTAACTGGGTTAACAGTGTTACTTGGTTAACTCAGCTAGTATTCGTTAACAGTTGTGCTAATAACGATAATTATGCTAACAATGTTAATTATGCTAACTATGCTAACATGTGAAGTAATTAACTGTGCTTACAGTGTTGTGTAGCTATATTAGTTGAAGCTATTTAGCAGTTATGCTAACATTACTGGCAATGCTAACTTTGCTAAAATGCAAGCACACTTTTTGCATTTTCTGCGGGAATGCAGTCTAGTTATTATTATTATTCTCCTGAACCAGATTTTGCAGACGTTGCTACTCCTCAGGCTTTCGAGATAGAGACACCGTTCCAACTGTAAAATGACCGGCCTGGTTTGGACATGACCGCTCACCGTTCTATTAACCGTACCTCTTGTCGTTCGTCCGCTATTGTCGTTTTTCTGCAACTTTGTCGCCATTGAAATGAATGGCGGAATGTTCAGGCTGATGATGTCACAGTACACTGCTCTACTCTAGCAGCTACAGTGAGCTCTGCCCTCACTCAAGATTTTTCAGACGTTACTACTCCTCAGGCTTTCGAGATAGAGACACCGTTCCAACTCTAAAACGACCGGCCCGGTTTGGACAAGACCGCCTACATTTCGCTATACCGTACCTCTTGTCGTTCGTCCGCTATTGTTGTTTTTCTGCAACTTTTGTCGCCATTGAAATGAATGGCGGAATGTTCAGGCAACTAGAGTGAGCTCTGCCCTCACTCTAACCTCCACTCGGTTTTTTAATGATTAAAACTCAACCGCTTAACCTATAAACTTGATTTAAACTTTGTAAGAGAGGTCTCGGATCTGACTGTGACCTGTGTAAATTTCATGTGGCAACTACTTAAACTGTTTGAGGCAGGACAGTTTAAAAATGGTGTCAGACAGTCTATGGGATTTTGCCATACATTTCATCATCTTACTGTAAACAGGTCAGGGTGCATGTCTGAAGTTGTAAATGATCAAAACTCAACCGTTTAACCTAGAAACTTGATTTAAACTTTGTAAGAGAGGTCTGGGATGTGACTGTGAAGTGTGAAATTTTGATGCGGCAACTACTTAAACTGTTTGAAACAGGACAGTTTAAAAATGGTGAAAGAGAGGCAGACAATACTGTGGAAGTTGCACCTGGACCAACTGCCATTTTTTAAATGTGGAATGTTCAGGAATAGAACTCTTGAGTGATGTCATAATCCCCATGCCATGGCCTGCATAATGTTCTGGCATGGGAGTGTATTGCAGCCTATAGTAGTTATCTCTAGTAGTTATCTAGGTAGTCAGTGCTACTCTGTTAACCTAGCAAACGTTTGTGAGCCGTAATGCTAACAATGCTAGCTATGCTAACTATGCTAAAATGCAAAATAATTAACTGGGTTAAAAGTGTTACTTGGTTGACTCAGCTAGTATTCGTTAACAGTTAAGCTAACAATGCTAATAATGCTAACAATGCTAATAATGCTAACTATGCTAAAATGTGAAGTAACTAACTGTGCTAACAGTGTTGGGTAGCTATATTAGTTGAGGCTATTTAGCCATTATGCTAACAATGCTAGCAATGCTAACAATGCTAAAATGCAAAGTAATTAACTGGGTTAACAGTGTTACTTGGTTAACTCAGCTAGTATTCTTTAACAGTTGTGCTAATAACGTTAATTATGATAACAATGTTAATTATGCTAACTATGTTAAAATGTGAAGTAATTAACTGTGATTACAGTGTTGTGTGGCTATATTAGCTGAGGCTATTTAACCATTGTGCTAACAATGCTAACTATGCTAAAATGCAAAGTAATTAACTGGGTTAACAGTGTTACTTGGTTAACTCAGCTAGTATTCGTTAACAGTTGTGCTAATAACGCTAATTATGCTAACTATGCTAATAATGCTAACTATGCTAAAATGTGAAGTAATTAACTGTGCTTACAGTGTTGTGTAGCTATATTAGTTGAAGCTATTAAGCAGTTATGCTAACATTACTGGCAACGCTAACTTTGCTAAAATGCAAGCACACTTTTTGCATTTTCTGCGGGAATGCAGTCTAGTTATTATTAAGTGTGCTTGCAGAGCACACTTATTGTTATCTCCCCGTTTATTATTATTCTCCTAGACCAGATCTTGAAGACGCTACTAGTCCTCAGGCTTTGGAGATAGAGACACCGTTCCAACTCTAAAACGACCGGCCCGGTTTGGACATGACCGCCTACATTTCGGTATACCGTACCTCTTGTCGTTCGTCCGTTATTGTCGTTTTTCTGCAACTTTTTGGCCCATTGAAAATGAATGGCGAAATGTTGGCACGCATATTTGCAAGCACACTTTTTGCATTTTCTGCGGGAATGCAGTCTAGTTCTTCTACTTATTCTCCTGAACCAGATCTTGAAGACGTTACTATTCCTGAGGCTTTCGAGATAGAGACACCGTTCCAACTCTAAAACGACCGGCCCGGTTTGGACAAGACCGCCTACATTTCTGTATACCGTACCTCTTGTCGTTCGGCCGTTATTGTCGTTTTTCTGCAACTTTTTGGCCCATTGAAAATGAATGGCGGAATGTTCAGGCTGATGATGTCATAGTACACTGGTCCACTGTAGCAGCCAGAGTGAGCTCTGCCCTCACTCTAACCTCCACTTCGTTTTTTAATGATTAAAACTTAACCACTTAACCTATAAACTTCATTTAAAGTTTGTAAGAGAGGTCTGGGATCTGACTGTGACCTGTGTAAAATTCATGTGGCAACTACTTAAACTGTTTGAGGCAGGACAGTTTAAAAATGGTGTCAGACAGTCTATGGGATTTTGCCATACATTTCATCATCTTACTGTAAACAGGTCAGGGTGCATGTCTGAAGTTTTAAATGATCAAAACTCAACCGTTTAACCTATAAACTTGATTTAAACTTTGTAAGAGAGGTCTGGGATCTGACTGTGAGCTGTGAAATTTTGATGTGGCAACTACTTAAACTTTTTGAAACAGGACAGTTTAAAAATGGTGAAAGAGAGGCAGACAATACTGTGGCAGTTGCACCTGGACCAACTGCCATTTTTTAAATGTGGAATGTTCAGAGTTAACAGTGTTACTTAGTTAACTCAGCTAGTATTTGTTACCAGTTATGCTAACAATGCTAATTATGCTAACTATGTTAAAAATGTGAAGTAATTAACTGTGCTTACAGTGTTGTGTAGCTATATTAGCTGAAGCTATTTAGGAGTTATGCTAACATTGCTAGTTATGCTAACTATGCTAAAATGCAAGCACACTTTTTGCATTTTCTGCGGGAATGCAGTCTAGTTAACTATTACGCCAGTAATAAAATGTTTTAACATGATTAATGTCTTTTAATGTCTTAAGGTGAGAATGACAATAAGGTGGAGACTTAAGCTGCCTTGGCGGAGGTCTGCGCTCTCTGAGTGCTTTTCTAGTTTGTTTCATAAGATTAGATGTTATGAGTGACGTTAGGACAGCAAGATTAGTAGGCTAAAGTTAGCCAAATAAACATGCTTTAAGAAGTTAATTCATCGTCTAAGAAAACAGTTGTGTGCCATATAGCAAGTAGTTAAATGATTTATCACGGAAATGCCCAAAACAATACTCTCCTACAATTGCGAGTTTGAAAGGCTACATTTCCTTCTAACAGGCGAATCAGAATAGACCATAGGAGGCTTACTAGCCTGCTAAATTAGTTTGCTAGTCTCTCTTAAGACTAATATCTAAATTTAGAAAAAAACATACTTGCATGGGCAACTGTATTTATAATGAACCTTGTCTATTGTATGAAATTCATTTTGTCTGTTTCGAAAAAAATATTATCACATAGACTGTGCAGCTGTTGCCTTTGGCAGAACAGAAAGTGTCACAGAAGGGCACTGTAGAGCTTTAAAATGTGCAATTGGGAGAGTTTTTTTGTAAGCGCTGATATGTGCTCCAAGCACACGTTGACCCTCGAGTAACATCTGCTATACTGGTCGCTGATGTTATGTTTGCAATTATCAAATCCATACGGAAGGTAATGCTAGTTCCGTGTACGTTTTACTTCTTTTTGGAAAAACACGTTCAAAGTATTGGAATATTCATTGATCATAATATGTATGTGTGCACAAGATTGTCGTGACCTAAGACTAAGACTATGGTCACCATCCTACTCCATCCCACACCATCCTACCTGTATGCTTTCAAGCACATGCTGCCATTTTTCTTCAGGTACCACCACATCAACTATGCCAAATGGAGTACTGTATACCTGGCTGACATGGTCACATCTGAAATTTAAGAATCTCTACTCAGTGCAGACAAATGTGGACAACAACAGCTGCAAGAGTCTGTGGAAAAATGGCTGAATGAGTCACAGGGCAGTCTGTGGTACAACCACACAAGAACTACACTTTCCATGATTTTTCTTCCTTAGCCACACCTCAGGTGATAAACCCTTCTCACATTTCACTCCCTTTAAAACAACTAGCATGCTATTGCTCAGCCTCTCTGTCATGTGGACCACTGGGCTACACAGGCATAAAGAAAGACACACTCTCTGCCCTGCACTCAGCCAAAGCAGGGGCAGACCCAAACAGACATGCTCCCTAATCTATAGGCCACAGAGCCAGGCAGGCAATGGAGGAACGTTTGTCAATATGCACAGCTAAGTACACAAAGAATGAGCCTTTGCACAAGGTCAGGAAGTACTTTAACTCCAGTATGTTAAGTTCACTGGAAAAGCGACCGGCTTCCCTTTCTCAGTTGTATAGCTGAGTACAGAGCGACCAGATTCCCCTAGCCTACCTGTTGCACAGGCAACACTTTCTTGAGTTTGAATGGAACGGACTGCTAATCCACAGGATTTCCAGCCAGACGCTGAGGAAGTATAGTTTCTTTAAATGAACCACAGTAGGAAACCTCTTAATGGAGAACTCAATTCCCAGCCAAGGCTGAAAGAACTTTCCTGAAACAAGTCTAAAAGGACTGTTCATTCATCGGATTGTAACCCAGCTAATAAATAGCTGATGGTATAGATAATAAATAGAGAATAAATATGGTAACAACAGTAATAATAAATAGCTGTATAAATAATCCCTGACATAGAAATACATGAATATTAAGTTTATCTTTGTTAAAAACGTATAACAGCAATTTTCCCAGGCGCTATGTTTCAGCTAGTTTGTTAAGCTTACGTTTGGTGAAGTAGAGTAGTTGACAAAAAAAAACACGAAGTTATTTCAGAAAATAACTTGCCTTAGTTACATTGAAGTATGGTTTAATTTTGATGACCCGAAGTATATTTTTTCATCGAGTTTTCTTTGTTCAACCCTGTCTCGGTCAAGTTTTAAGTATGGATTCGGAATTCCACGGACATTCAGCGATCTCAATTGATGGCAAGCCTACCCAGTTTGACCCATTGACTCCTATCCACTGAAGTGCCATTGTCATTGCCTGTGTTAGGATTGAACCAGCCATCCACTGGTTTGCAACACACACACACCTGACTTTGACTTACTTGACAATTGACTATTGACTATAACACAAGGATCCCAAAGGAACTGAACTTTACAGACATAAGAGAGAACTGAACAAAACATCTTTAAAGGACACTTCTTTATTTTTTTATTTCATTTAAAGGGCCCAGTTTTTTGTGTATGTATGTGTAAAGTAAAAATTGTATTGTTTACTTTAATTGCAATACTAAAGTTGCATATTGTGATACCCCTGTGTGTGTTGGTTCATTGCACTTTCACCCAGCTCCTAAACGGACCTAGATGCCCAGAGGTGTACATACCCAGTAGTGGGTTACACGGTAAAACGTGGCGAGCCAGCCAGGATGAGCATTGTGTCAGTGCAATTGCCACAATTTTTCAAAGGTTTTGAATACTTATTAATAATAATACTAATAATACCTATTTTGAATACTGAGTTCTAAGTTTTTGAATTTTTGTATAGGACAATGGAAGCCATTGACAAAGAGAATGTTAAAGAGCCAAACTCTCTTATCATAACAGGTATATCTCAAAAAGAGGTAGATGAAGAGGTTTTTGACTTTTTGAAGCAATATGGCAAAATTTCGAGAATAATCAAAGTGCCTGATACCACTGACCAGGTCATTGTTGAATTTGAGTCAGGTGCAGCTGTTGAAATACTTAGAGACAGTTTGCCTTTTGACAGAGGTGATGGTAACACTGACATTGTTCATCATATTGATGTTCTTGCCAATGTGTACTCTTCTGAAAAAGGCACAGGTATAACACAGTCATTTCTATCTGAGCTAAAAGGCATGGCTAAGCTTAGTGGAAATAATTCGAAATGGTTTTTACAGGATGAGTTGGCTAGAATTGCTAATCTTGTTGGCCAGTCAAAGCCAGCAGCTGAAATAGTTGAAAAAGCATCTATAATCGACTTGCTTAGTGAACCATATGTAGAGACTCCCTCTAACTCTCAAGACCCTATAACTGCAGAGTCAGACGTAAGCTGAGGACTTTTTCAGGCAGAGTACCGTGTCCTAGCACTGAGGCTGATTATGACACTTGGAGAAACAATGTGGAGTTTTACTTAGCTGATCCTGATGTCCCCGAAGGACAACTAGTGAGGAAGATAGTTGAAAGTCTATTAGTGCCTGCTGCTACAGTAGTGAAGTCATTAGACCCTTATTCTTCTCCCAGAGCTTACCTGGAACTATTAGATTCTGCTTATGGTATAGTTAAAGATGGAGATGATCTGTTCGCAGAGTTTCTTAACCTCAACCAGAATTCTGGCGAGAAACCATCCAGCTATCTGCATCGGCTGCAGACTGCTCTAAACAAAATTGTGAAAGTGAAAGCAATATCACCTACTGATTCAGATAGACAGCTTCTCAAACAGTTCTGCAGAGGCTGCTGGAACAATAATTTGATTAGCACACTTCAGCTTGAGCGACGAAAAGATAATCCACCCACCTTTACAGAACTATTGTTGCTTCTGCGCACTGAAGAGGATAAACAAACAGCAAAAGCAAACAGAATGAAACATCTAGGATTCACAAAGACTAAAGCTCAGGCCCAAGCCCAAAATCTTTGCGTGCCTGACATGCCTGACTTTGAATATGACTCACCATCTCCACTTGATACTCCTTCTCCAGTGATAAATCAGCTTCAAAAGCAGATAATTGACCTCCAAGCACAGATTGCAGCGCTCTCGTACCATAAAGAGAAAAAGATTGAAAAACCCAAAGCTGCAAAGCTGAAACCTAAACCAAAAGAACCAGTTAACATTGGGCCCTCACCAGAAAAGTCTGCCATCATCGCTAAAAAACCGAAGCCTTGGTATTGTTTTCAATGCGGTGAGGATGGGCACATCGCGTGTAGCTGTAATGAGCCACCAAACCCTGCACTAGTTAATGCCAAGAAAAAGGAGTTGAAGGAAAGGCAGCGAGTATGGGAAAAAGCAAACCCAACTGGTGTTGATTCTTTAAACGCATAAATGTTTTTATTGAGGGACAAATAGGAACAGATATGAACATAAGTCCCAACCTAGCAAGAAAAAAACAAGAAAAAATCAACATTAGCAGAACATGGAGCTATAACAACCAATGAACTACCAAGAGGCCTAGTCGGAAATAAAAATACTGCGAATGTCAAAATAAACGGCATTGAATGTAACTCATTGCTTGACACTGGGTCACAAGTCACAACCGTGTGTCAGTCTTTCTATGATTTACACCTCTCCGATCACACTGTCCACCCAGTAAGCGACATATTGGAAACTGAAGATGCAAATGGTCAGATAGTCCCATATGTTGGCTACATACAACTAAGTATACAGTTTCCTTAAGAATTTATGGCTTCACAGCCTGAAGTACAAACCCTTGCCCTAATTGTACTAGATACTCGCTCCAACATTAATGTACCTATTCTGATAGGAACTAATACTTTAGACCCTCTCTATGAACAGTTTTTTGATGGGAATCTTTTTGAAGGCAACACGTACTGTGGCTACCAACAAGTCTTGAAAACCTTACAGCTAAGACATAAACAAAACTCCAAGGGTCAGATCGGTGTTGTGAGATTAGGTTGTCATGAGCCAGGCACCATTCCTGCTGGTCAGAAAGTTGTCTTGGAAGGTTTTGTTAATGGGAGTGAAGCGCACAATGAAAGATGGGTAGTACTTAAACAGCCTTCTATCTCATCCTTGCCAGGGGGAATCTTTATTGACAGCTGTTTGATTTCCATTCCAACACGTTCCCCATATAAGATTCCTGTAGTGTTAAGAAATGAAACCAGCCATGACATTGTTTTACCAACTAATCCTGTTATTGCGGAACTTGGTATTCCTCATGAGATCAGTTACACTAATAACACCCCCTATAGGCCTTGTCAATTGTGGCCGTCATCTGCTGTCTGTTCCAGTCAGCAACAGTCCTTTTGCCAGCCTGATGAGCACCAGAGTGACGCAACTTCAAACCTCAGATTTGATTTTGGAGACTCTCCACTTTCTGGAAACTGGAAAAATCGCATAACCCAGACACTAAACACTTACTCGGATGTGTTCTCCCAGCATGGGCTTGATTTTGGCCATGCAACGAAAGTCAAGCATCGTATCAAGCTTAAAGATGAAACGCCATTTAAGCATCGACCCCGTCCTATCCATCCTAAGGATTATGATGCAGTGAGACGACATCTTCAAACTCTACTTGAAGCAGGTATTATCCGTGAGTCTGAGTCTCCTTTTGCATCGCCTATAGTCGTTGTGAGAAAAATGGTGATGTACGCTTATGTGTAGACTGTAGGAGATTAAATATGCAAACGATCAAAGATGCTTATGCATTACCAAACCTTGAGGAGTCATTCTCTGCATTAAGCGGATCACAGTGGTTTTCTGTGATGGATCTTAAGTCAGGATACTATCAGATTGAAATGCACAAAGATGACAAGCCAAAAACTGCTTTTGTATGTCCCCTCGGATTTTGGGAATGGAATCGTATGCCTCAAGGAATCACGAACGCGCCAAGCACATTCCAACGTTTAATGGAGAAGTGCATGGGTGATATCTATCTGCGGGAAGGGCTAGTATTCCTTGATGACATTATAGTCTTTTCCAAAACTCTGGAAGAACACAAAGCTCGTTTAACCAAAGTCTTGGATCGCCTTAGGGAAAACGGTCTTAAGTTATCCCCTGAGAAGTGCCGGTTTTTCCAGACATCTGTTCGTTATCCGGGTCACATTGTATCCCAGAAAGGAGTGGAAACGGATCTTCAGAAGACAGAAGCCCTCAAAACTTGGCCGACCCCGTACTTTGAAGGAACTTCGCTCTTTTCTCGGTTTTTCTGGTTATTACCGGAGATTCGTGCAGGACTACTCAAAGATGGTCAAGCCACTGACAAATCTAACTGCAGGATATCCACCAACACGGAAATCCTCTCTGAAAGCTAAAACTGGTGTGAAGTATTTCCATCCAAAGGAGCCATTTGGAGAAAGATGGACACCTGCTTGTCAAAATGCTTTCGAGCAGATAATTGAAAAGCTTACCTCATCTCCCGTCTTGGGGTTCGCAAATCCAGAATTACCATACATCTTGCATACAAACACAAGCACGACTGGACTCGGAGCTGCACTATATCAGGAACAGGATGGACAGACACGTGTAATAGCTTACGCCAGCCGAGGGCTGTCACACAGTGAAGCCAGATACCCAGCCCATAAGCTGGAATTCCTAGCCTTGAAATGGGCTATTGTAGAAAAATTCCATGATTACTTATATGGCCATTCGTTTACTGTTGTAACTGACAACAACCCGTTTCGGTACATACTCACCACGGCTAAGCTAGATGCCACCAGCTACCGTTGGTTAGCTGCTCTGTCCACATTCTCCTTTGACATTAAATATCGTGCTGGTAAGCAGAACCAAGATGCTGATGGTCTGTCGAGGAGGCCACATGGAGAATTGACCAATGACAACTGTTCAAAGGAGGAGAGTCTGCGGATTCATGAATTTACATCTCATCACTTAGCCCCAGTAGATGTTGTCAAGGCCACTTGTCAGTACCATGCAGTACGGAATGAGGAATCACCATCGCATTGCCTTGTAGAGTCACTTGCCATCCACCCAGATGCTGTCCCGTCTGTGTTTGAGGACGTAGAGTCGGCTTTCCATGGTCTCTCCTCTGTCCCAAAGCACAGTGATGCTGATCTAGCCAGACTACAAAGAGCAGACTCTTCAATCTGCATTATCATCAAGTCACTTGAGTCTAGTGAACCTCAACCTGAACTGGATGTGAAGTCACCAGAGCTTCTTCTGATGCTGAGAGAGATGAGTCGCTTTGAACTCAGAGACACTCTTTTATACCAGAAACGACAATGTGAACACAGGACAGAATACCAACTTGTTCTCCCGCGTGTTTTGAGGCCATCCGTTCTTACCAGTCTTCATGACGAGATGGGTCATCTCGGTACTGAACGCACCCTTGAGCTGGCCAGGTCCAGGTTTTATTGGCCGAAAATGTCAGCAGATGTTGAATCCAAGGTTAAAACCTGTCCAAGGTGTGTAAAGCGCAAACATGGACAAACATCGTCTGCATGGATTTCTTGTCCTTGGAACCGGATAGCCACAACACAAAGGATATTTTGGTAATAACTGATCATTTTACGAAATATGCTGTGGCAATACCCACAA
Source organism: Setipinna tenuifilis (assembly GCA_030347295.1). Classification (NCBI taxonomy): domain Eukaryota; kingdom Metazoa; phylum Chordata; class Actinopteri; order Clupeiformes; family Engraulidae; genus Setipinna; species Setipinna tenuifilis. Next base: position 30,970,210 of record CM059273.1, read on the forward strand.
AAGACCAAAAGGCCATCACCGTAGCGCGATGCCTTTGGGAACAGTTTTTCATCCATTATGGGTTCCCAGAGCGTCTTCACAGCGATCAAGGCCGTGATTTTGAATCACAGATTGTCAAAGAACTTTGTGCCTTAGTCGGTACTAAGAAAATCAGAACAAGTCCCTATCATCCCAGAGGTAACCCAGTAGAGCGATACAATCGTTCAACTGTTACAAACTGTTGAGTATGTTGGGTACTCTGAGGGAGAAAGAAAAGAACAGATGGCGTGAGTACGTAAAGCCTCTTACCCATGCATATAACTGTACAAAGAATGATGTAACTGGGTATTCCCCATACCAGCTCATGTTTGGGCGACAGCCTAGACTGCCAATCGACATAGTTTTTGGGTTGCCTATTAAAGAAGCCTCATCCACGACACACTCTCAGTATGTGAAAAACCTGAAATCTTATTTGATGGAAAGCTACAAAATAACAATGAAAAATGCAAAGAAAGTAGCAGACAAGAACAAAAAGAGGTTCAATATGAGAGTGAGAGAATCTTGTCTGGAAATAGGGGCTAGAGTTCTTGTACGTAACCTCAGACGTCGCAACAAGCATAAACTCGCTGATCGATGGGAGCCCACTGTATATGTTGTACAGAAGAGAGCTGGTGAACTACCAGTTTACACTGTGTGCCCTGCAGGTCGGGATGGACCCTTTCGTACATTACACAGGGATCTCCTACTCCCATGCGGATTTCTTGCTGATGAAGATGAGGAGCCTGAACAGCCCGTACGAGTCCCTAAGCCCAGAACCAGGCAGAATACTCAGCCAGAGGAAATTCCTGTTGACTCTGATGAACAGGAGTTTTCATTGTCATACCCTCTAAGGTTTGAGGTGGAGACAAAAATTCTTGATCCTGGTATTATGTCTCCAACTGAAAATGTTACGCAGACTGGAAATGGACCAAGTTTTCAGACTCATTCATCAGGAAATGTACTGGAAAACCTACCTGAAATTACTCCTGAACTCCAACACACAAGTATACTGAACTCCGCTGTAGAAGAAAGAGATACAGACCTCATTCAGTTCCCACCTGATCCTCCAGTTGAAGCTGAACCTGTAGAAAAAGACTTCCCTGTACCTGAAAATGAGTGCAATGTTAATGTGGAATCTAACCTATCAAATGAACAGAGAGAAACTGAACAGAAAGAAATTGATCAGAAGGAACCAGTCACTGCTAGTGAGCCAAAGTTGACAAGCCCCTCTTCTCAAGAGCAGACTGATAAAGTAGTATCAGAAAATGTTCAACCTGAAAGAAGTGACAGTCAAAGTCCCTTGCTAATCCCACCTGAGTTAGCAGTTGCTTCTCAGACAGATAATCCAGATGCTACAGTTATTAATCCCTGTCCAGAGTCAGATACTGTAGAAAATTCAGATAGTGTTAGTGAGCCGGATCATATTACCTTGCGTAGATCTGAACGTCAGCGTAAAGACACAGGGAAGTTTACTTATCCCCTAGGTAAACCCTTGATTTCTTTTGCCCAGACTATTCTGGAAAGTTTTAATAGAGTTTTAGTTGAAACATTTGAGGGTAATCATGCCAGTTTAGAGAGGGAGGGTGTAACCCAGCTAATAAATAGCTGATGGTATAGATAATAAATAGAGAATAAATATGGTAACAACAGTAATAATAAATAGCTGTATAAATAATCCCTGACATAGAAATACATAAATATTAAGTTTATCTTTGTTAAAAACGTATAAGTATTGTTCTATTCTAATTTGAATGTAGACACTTTTATTTTAAAACGCAGAACTTTTGCGATACTCTCTTGGTTGATTTCCTTTTTTTTATAACGTTAGTCGAAACGTAGAGTGGAGAAGATAACAGCAATTTTGCCAGGCGCTATGTTTCAGCTAGTTTGTGAAGCTTACGTTTGGTGAAGTAGTTAGAGTAGTTGACAAAAAAAAACACGAAGTTATTTCAGAAAATAACTTGCCTTAGTTACACCGAAGTATGGTTTAATTTTGATGACCCGAAGTATATTTTTTCATCGAGTTTTCTTTGTTCAACCCTGTCTCGGTCAAGTTTTAAGTATGGATTCGGAATTCCACGGACATTCAGCGATCTCAATTGATGGCAAGCCTACCCAGTTTGACCCATTGACTCCTATCCACTGAAGTGCCGTTATCATTGCCTGTGGTAGGATTGAACCAGCCATCCACTGGTTTGCAACACACACACACCTGACTTTGACTTACTTGACAATTGACTATTGACTATAACACAAGGATCCCAAAGGAACTGAACTTTACAGACATAAGAGAGAACTGAACAAAATATCTTTAAAGGACACTTCTTTATTTTTTTATTTCATTTAAAGGGCCCAGTTTTTTTGTGTATGTATGTGTAAAGTAAAGATTGTATTGTTTACTTTAATTGCAATACTAAAGTTGCATATTGTGATACCCCTGTATGTGTTGGTTCATTGCACTTTCACCCAGCTCCTAGACGGACCTAGATGCCCAGAGGTGTACATACCCAGTAGTGGGTTACAGGATCACTGCAGATCATCCATACGTAGAACAGAGATGATGCAACCTAAACTGGACTAACAAGAAAAGAGTTTAAGCGACTCCACTAAAGGAAACAGAAAGCAACCTTAGCAGAACACACTTGGATATAGTTAGAATATTACTTACAACAACAATGTGTTAAATTTATGTGTGATGTAAACATGCACTCCTGTTTTCATGTAGACTTTAAGTGACCATTTGTTGCGTTCTTTATTTGCTACTTTGGTAGACCGATCCTGCTCCCTCTCTCTCTCTCCCTCTCACTAACTCTTATCTCATGCCCTACATGATACCTGGTCAGAAGGAATATTGGCTAACAATAGCCTAGCCTAGCCTGTAGGATTAGTTCACACCTGTAGTTAATTAGTTAATAAACTATACCTTTTGGAATAAACTGTTTGTCTGTTTTTGTTACAATAATCCAAGAGCCACTGCCAATGAAAGATTTTCACTTGCCTTCATACTTACCATGAATTAAGTGTTTATTATTAAACATTATAGTTGATGGGTAATGTATTATAAGACTCCTTTTTATGAGACTGATCAATTAAGACCAATTGACCCACATTAATTAACGCAAGAGTGAAAGGCGCACTGCGAGAGTGGTTGTGTAGCCTGTGCCGCTGCATTTGAATTTCGCTTGCAAGTCAGTCTGGCCAAGCTCCCTGTCTACACCGTTTCTACATTAACAGAGAAACTGGGACCAATGAAAATCTAGCATTTCAAAAAGGCAATGACGCAGTATTTTAGCCACCGGAAATCTACCTCAGTCACTGTCATCATGGTGAACGTGGAGCAACGGCAAGATTTCAATGCAGCTGTAGCTGCTGTTTTGGAAGAATTCAAAGAGAAGTTCTCTCTGAAAATAGAGCAAAGGTCAGCCGTTAAAGCATTCCTTACAGGAAAGGACGTTTTCACAATGCTACCGACCGGCTTCGGTAGAAGTTTAATTTATCAGTTAGGCCCCACTGGTTGCCAAGTCGATTCTTGTTGTTTGTATCAAGCAGTTTCTGTCGCTGCGTATACGTCAGAGGACAGAGGGGTGTGATTGGTCGAAGCTTCGTCCAGTAGCACAGGCATTTCACACACGTGGGTTAAGCCCGCCCTCTGAGAAATGGGTTTACAACACAGCTTGGCCAGACCAATGTTTGCAGAGCATTGATAAGTCGCGTTAGCCAGGCTAGTGGTTGTGCAAACATTTTATTTTGGCGCTCAACGTGAGGATAGGTTTTACCTACATTTTTTGTGTTACGCACGAGGAGTATATAGATCTGGGGTCACCCATTAGGAGGTGCAACTTTCCACAGGCAAGCAAAACACTATCGAAGTGAACAGAAGCATTCTACAAAGGCTACTAACAGCCTACAAAGGCTCTTAACAACCATAATCCATTTTTCAATTTTGAGTCATTGTGGGAATTATTTGAATACCCCTAAACTGTTGTGAACCAAATATTAACAACAGTTGCCTTCGGGGTTTAACAGACCTAGTTTCAACCAAAACTATTTGCCGTGAGCTCCATCTGAACACTTGTTAAATTCAAAGAAAGTTTTAATGCACGTCTGCCATAATGAAATTTGAATCAATATTCTTGACACAATAGGTCATTGAAATATTAAGAGTGAAATTTACACTGTTTCAATTATTTTGTCTATACACTGTACATCAACCTTCTACTTTGCTTTTTAAGGTGGCACTACACTTCAACAGCCACGAGAGGGAGTGGAAGTTCTTGGTAATCTCAGGTGCCAAGAACTTTCAGGTGTTCCTGTGTTCAGAGCTTACTGCAGGCACAGAACGCTCAGGGGCTAAAGTCTCAGAATTAATGGCAGTAGGAGGAATAATAAATTAATTTTAATTTTACGGGTTTACTTTGATGCCTAATTTGTAATTTTGCCGATATAAATGCACGTTGATTATTCAATTGAATAACTGGAATTGTCAATTTATTAATTGATAACACGAATGACTAGATTGCGTAAGATATATTATTATCATTTGCCTTTGTGGTTAATTTAAATCATATGTGCCTAGGAAAAACCTGATGTTTTCACTTTCTCGAAAAGCATCTACGGATGGCTACGAACAGGTTTTCTGATGCTACGCTATATTCACTGCGATGTAGTCTCTGTAGTTTTCCGCTTCTCAGATGGTGCGCGCACCTGTGGCATTAAAATGCTTCGTCCGGGAGAGAGAATGCAAAAGACAAAAACGCAATAGTCTATAGCAAGATTACTGCGCAGAAAAGTAAACAATAAAGACAGTGTAGCAAAATAATGAATCTTGGTAACTTGAGAGTTATAGATACGCCGTATTGATCGAATGTAGTGGAGAATCCCTCCTCCCGAATCTGATGGAGAGTCTTAGTGTAAGTGGCCTTGCCGATAGGCTAATTTCAGTCACATGCATCTATTCATGAGGACCAGCGCCTACTCAATAGACTACATTTGTACATCGCAAGTGGCCAAGTGGAAGTACCAAGGAGGACAAATCTTGGCTGTTTGCAATTCGTTCATATTTTGTTCGTGAAGAAAGGATACATTGTCCACAACGCCGTGTTTAGCCGGAGTCCTCAAAATAACGGAGATTTACGAGCGTTTTTGGGTAGTTTTGTATATTTGGACATACATTAAAAATACGGCAAAAATGACATTGTCTATAAATACCAACTATGAGCACGTTTACCTGTCGGTTTCGTGATTTTTTTCGACCTGGAATGTCCTTTGGATATACGGAATAAATTATTTTGCTTTTCAATGACGTGTGGTTCGGAACCCATGTCTAAGCGAAGTTTGTGATTAATTTGCATTGCGCCGAGGGATGGATTGATAGGGTGTAAAAACAAGAGATAATATCTAAATAACACAATCCAGCAATTATCTCCAGTTGCCACATCACATGGAACATCACACAGAGATGGAGGCTCTTGGTTTTGGCAAATGTGTACATTGTAATGCGTCTGTTGCCTTTTGTGAGTAATGCCTTTCTGGATATTCCTTGGATCTGTTCGTTTGTAGAATGGCTCGCTTTGGAGATGATCTACCCACCCGTTATGGAGGCGGAGGTCCACCGGGCGCTGGGAGAGGGGGCGCCCGAGCGGGTGGTCCCCCAGGCGGCCAGAGGATGTACAAACAGTCGATGGCTCAAAGAGCCAGGACAATGGCTTTGTACAACCCAAAACAGACAAAACAGAATTGCTTTACTGTCAATCGCTCCTTGTTCATTTTCAGCGAGGACAATGTAATAAGGAAGTATGCCAAGAGAATTACCGAATGGCCATATCCTTTTCGATGAAAAATGACCCTTAAAATCAAAACAGGTTGCAAGTGTTTTGAGCGATTGAAGTGTATATCTATCTGTAAAAAGAACTGATCTTAACCTTTGGTTTTCTATTGCATTCCATATTCCAGGCATATAACATGCTTATGTACATTGCACAGTAATCTTCACGTAAGGGCAACGGTGTGCCAACACATAGCCTAAAGATACCCACCATTCCGCATACATGAGGAAGCCTATGCAACACGCGAAAACCCTCGCAGTCAGTTTTAGATTTGGGTGGTACTATAAGCAGTTGTCTCAAGCGTGTTATGATATTACAGCAAAAAAGCTTGACAAAGTAGGCTATGCCGTCTCACAGTTTCGTGGGTATTTTCAATCCCCAATCTCTAAGGAAATCTGTTTTTTTTTTCTCACGAACAAAATAAATCTTGTCAAATTGTTAATGCCGTCTCTTCAATCTGTAATCTTTATGAGAAGCTACTTGTAGAGTTCACGCCACAGTAGCTGCCCGGTGACTGTAGTGGTAGTATAGTTAGTTATAGTCCAATGTGCGATAGGCTACATGCACCTAGCAGCGTGGGCGAAAAGTATTGTGAACTCAACTTAGTTTACGTCTCCTGACTGTCTGTTTCGTTCAAAGTATGAAACACATGTTTCAACCAAAGTAAACTGAACTGACACATGAAAATTAGGTACCAAGTTACTGGCGTTCAAGAGCGCTCTCCATGGTACTGAAATTTATAACGCGATTCTTACAGCAGTGGAAATGACAAGGCCGTTTATAGGGCAAAACTACATAGGCCGAAGTATATCCCTGAACCATGCGGTGAGCTTTTGACGCTATATATGTTTGGGAGGGGGAGCACAGTGTTTATGTTTGCTATGCTATTAATCAAATCGGTTCTGTCAATGACATTTGTTTTGGAAATTGCAATAGCGATTTCATAAAAACGAAACCATGTATGGCAGTGTAGAATGGATTGGAAAATGAATATTCTCCTAAAGGTAGAAAGGAAGTTGAATTCGTCCTTTTAACAAGCTAAATCGTACAGCAGACTTTGACCACATCAGTCAGAAGTAAGTGTGGTTGGAGAAAAATGCCCAGCTAGATTTATTAAAAGCTACTGTATCATGCCCTACTGTTGTTACAGAGCCCAGCAGAACAGCAATGCTTCCGGTAGTACATTTCAGACCAAAACCAGAAGATCCAGTTATCCAATGCATTGGATAGCAGCACTCTCAGTTCCTAATTCTATCCTGTTTCCCTTTTTATATTACGGTGAGTTATTACATGTCCAGATTCTGTCTGTGCCCTTCCTTGACCGTTACACTCCATTCGAGTACATGATCCTGGCCACCATCATTGCTAACTGCATTGTGTTGGCCCTGGAGCAACACCTTCCAGCTGGAGACAAGACCCCCATGTCAGAGCGACTGGTAAGCACAGCACATAGCACACTGCCTTACTTTTTCCTGGTGCAGGTGTTCTGTCGAGTTGAGCTGCTTTGTTGAGATGAGCTACCTTTAGCCGAATTAGCTTTACCCTACCCTTAACCCTTACTTTCCCCAACTGTGCTTTAGTACTTGTCCCCAAGTTGACAAGTAGCCCAGTTTAACAGAACACAGGCTCCAGTCTTTTTTAAATCTGTAATATTCTCCTTCTTTGCCTGATGTGTGCCCTCTTGTCTGCAGCATATATTGTGTGCATTCTTATGCACTATTAAAGGTAGGGTAGAAGACGTTTTCCTTGAGAAGTTTTTACTATATTGCTTAAAATCCCATTCACACCACAATGACAACGGATTAATTACATGCTTTAACACAAAACAAGACATAAAACATGTTAGTCACCACTGACAGCACTGAAAACACACCATCCAGTCATTTTAAGCAACCATTTCAATGTAACTGAATGGTGATATGTCTATTAAACTCAACTGCTGTTTGTCCCTCACCCCTCCCTGTGCACTAATCCGGAAGATTGACGTCGGGTGCAGTGCTTGAAGTGGGCCGGAACGCAGTTCTGTATTTTCATATGCGTTCCTGCACTTATAGCGACTGGACTTGGACTGGCAGTGCTCATTCGATAGAATATTCCATTGACTCGTTTGTCTGTCATTCACAGGAACGCACCAATCACAGAAGTAAAATAAATTCCACCTTTGGCAACAAATCTGTTGCCTAGCTACCACTTCTGAGTTATTTTACTGAGGGCGTGCGTGCGTGCTCAATTCCAGTCTGCACTGCTCTATGGGCTACTAGTTCGCAAAACCTGCTGCTCGACGAACTCTTAATAAAGGATTTTAAACTATTATACATCACAATCTAAGGTACCAGCCAACATGCTGGAATAGTGTTTTGTCCTTTACACCTCGTCGATCAATCATATGATGGCAAGTCTATATTCTTTGAAGGTTTATGGCTAACGTTATTTAAGTTGCTAATTGTCGTAGTTTTTTTTTAGCAAATTTGTTAACGTTAGCCATACTACCCTTTCAAAATATAGACTTGCCGTCACATCTGTGGTTACGTATAAAGCACGAAACACTTGTCAGACGTCGTTGGCTGGCGGTACGATTATGATTATGCATAGTTCTGTGTTATTAAGAGTTTGAGCAGGCTTTGCAAGCTATCCAAGTGTAAGTGTTCAGGGGGCTGAAGGTGCTGCGTTACCCGAATTAAATCCTGGCGAGGATCATGATAAACCAGCAGTATCCACTGCTCGCTCGCTCTCTCTCTCTCTTTCTCTCTCTCTCTCTCTTCCCCCTAACATCATTCTTATACACACACACGTATGCATATAGTCTATAATATTTTAAGCAGCCACACCCACAGTGTGCACACACATAACATCTAATTCTCTCTCAGTCGCAAGCATCCAGCAGGTGTGCTTTTTAACTCAGTGAGGTTCTCTGTGTAACATATAGTTACTGGTTGTTGCAGTGGCGGAACAAGTCAGCGCCGGGCCGGGGGCGGGGCAAATGACCGGGCCCTTTATTAAAGCTTATCATAACATCATTTTAGGCTACAAAATGTCGGCAACTACGGTCTTTACCCATTTCAAAACTACCGGGTGCAACTATGTTATTTAGTATATAAAGTGCTTTGTGAAGGTATGAGTAAACTTTGCGACGCAGACAGAAAGTTTATTATTGGTTTTGATTTTACACGAGTTTCTGCAGATGGGAGATTAACGTGCAGGGGCGTCGCTAGGTATGTAGAACATTCGGGGCTATAGCCCAGAAGAGTCATTGTTTTGGGGGGTTCGGGGGTTTTCCCCGGAGAATTTTTAAAAATTGGGCTGATGAACATGCAATTTTAACATAGTTTAGGAATAAAAGGAAAGGCCAACTCCATGACTCACGGGCCATGCACAAGTAGTTCGATGTTTGCATTAAGGAGCTTGTGAACGTCTGTTCTGCCAAAGTGCACCACATACATTAGCAGCCAAAATGTGATATTGAAATAGCCTATAGAATATTAAACACCTTCATACTACACATAGACAAGAAAGAATACCGACGCTGAATTTGCGACAAAAAAATCTAAATCTGCCCAGCCTATGGTCAGGTCAGATTTACTTGCGGTTGCAGTTACTGTGTGCTTCCCCCCCAACTTTTTGCGGGCTATGCTAGTTTTACTATGAAGTGTCAACCTATATTTACGACACAGCGACTAACTTGAACTTGAAGATTAATAATATGAACATATGTGATACGTGAACTACACATGAACAATAAACACTAGTGAACAAATCTAGTGAACTTGACCAACACTGCCACGCCCGCACACACAGGGGTACACCATACTTAAAATGTCAGCTACATACATGGCGAACAACAAAGTAAATTCATGGACGCCTACAGAATTAAGTTGTAAATAAGTTGTAAACAGCAATCAAAAAGACTACAACCCCCCTGCCGTATTCAACAGATTATTACTAGCTAAATAGGTTTACGCGTGCGGTCAAAAGTTTGTTAAGGTGGCGCTAGCTGTCAGACAGTGACTAGCCTGTCATGCTATGAATTTGACGCTAGTAGAAGTCACAATAAGTAGACGATAAATCCTACGTCAAATTACTTTAGATGCAATGAAAATAATATTACTTGTGACTGTCTTGGTAACTAGTGCCACGGCAGGCATGTGATAAAGGAAACCACCTGTCCTACCTTAAGTTGGTGCAGCTATGATCCATTTGTGTTCTTGCTAACCCATCCAGACATCTTACTTAGTTTAATTTCACGATTGCAAGTGCACTTTTTTAAACATCAACAGTTCTTTTATTGTAGGCCAGGCATGTTGGTATATTCTGTATGCGAGCAAACCTCACTATTTGAGCAACCAGAACTCGGAATTCATCCAGTTGTGGTATTAAGTAGCTGACTGGAGGTAGCCTGCGATGTAATTCTTGACTGATGTATCATTTTTTCGTGAGAGTAGGGGAGGGGTAGCCAAGTGTTTGTATAAACTCTGTGCATTAAATCGCGTTCAGTTCTCTTACACAGACATCTCTCTCTGTCTCTCTCAAATTCAATTTAAATTAAAATGTGCTTTATTCTCACGACATCATATGCTGCATTGCCAAAGCATCCATATCCGTAACAATAATAATAATTAAAAAAAAAAAAACTCTCTCCCCAAGATGCCTTGTGTGTACAGCCGCCACTGATCCGGGGCTATTCCCAAAAGATCCGGGGCCCCGAATGCCCAGGTCTAACGACGCCCCTGTTAACGTGACTAGCGCAAAACTCCGTCAGCAAGTTCATATTCATTCTGTGCATAGTTTAGCTCCCTGCTAGCAGTATTGGTGGGCTTGAATTGCCGGCAACATTGTCGGGGTCATCTTCAAGAGGACGAACAAAATATGTGTCCAGTTTTTGTAATTTGGCTTTGCCCTGCTCCCTTTTTCCCCTTTCTTTGCGCTTTGTCGCCCCACTTTTATGTTTATATGAGCTGCCACTCATGTTAACTTCGTAGTAAAAATGCTTGCCAAGTGACGGATGACGTTACTGACAGTTGATGACGATTTTACCCAAAATACACCTAGAAACAGTATGCCATCCCGGGCCCCCCCAAGGCCCGGGCCGGGGGCGGGCCGCACCCCCAGCACCCCCCTAAGCTCCGCCCCTGGGTTGTTGGATTACTAAATGGTAAAATTAAAATTTGCATTACATGCAATGTGATTATTGAACTTAGTTAAACATGCAGGCGTTTATGTCTGTGATTAGTAAACTTAAAGGTGTTAAACATTTCGTTTTTCTTTTAGTGCAATATGTGCACGAATTAATCAGTTTTTAATTTTTGAAACTTAGTAATAAGTAGGCCTAATGCTAAGTAAACTCAGTAATGCTGTGATGACTTGTTTGTAGTCTTTAAAACTTACAAGGACATAATGTTTTTTTTTCTAGTTCTTCAGGTTATTACCTTAATCAAGCCCTAATCAACCCCTTCATCATATTCAATAAAAAAAGACAAACAGGGAAACACTGAGTCATTGTGCAACTTTTTTCCCACTTCAAGCACTGGTCGGGTGGAAGTCTGAAGGGGTTTGGGCTTTTTAATTGTGTAGTTTCGAAATGTAGCTTGCTCAAACCATTTTTCAGGATCTCCTACCCTTCCTTTAAGTGTGTGATATATGGTTTAATGTTTTGAGCAGAATTGCTGGGCAAGCAGCGTGATGGAGTCCTAATATTCTGATTGAGTGATCACAACAAGTTGTATGCTGGTGATTTAAGTTCCTCTGATTAAAAATTGTGTCATCTGATGTCAGTGTAAAGGTTCCCAAACAGCATGGTTAGGTAATGTTGTCGATCAGCATTGGCCCAAAACATTGCCCTGTGCATTATGAGCTTCATGATTTATTACAGCATTTTCTCATTTAGGTATTTAAGGCTATCTGAGTGAAAATAGGGCTATGAAGAGTGTCAAAACAGGCCTCTGTGAGGGAAAACACTAGAATTCTCCTTTTGATTCTTTGTGACTCTTTGTTTCTTGTTGTCTCTGTCTATACTGCCATACACATCATCTTGAGGCACATGCATTGGCCATCTTTTTACTGCTGCTTACTGGTCATGGATAGGTAATATGTATATACAATGTATTAGGTAATATATGTATAGGTAATATACAAGATATTTCAGAAGGATATATGTAGTAAAGACAATATCTCTGTATGGACACAGTGATTGACAGTTGATGCTGCAATACCACTTTATCAAATCCATATGCTGTTCTGTGTTGAGTCGCAAACTTTTTATTTGCATTTGCATTTATTTGCATATTATTAGAGCAGTCTGAAATCCTGCTAAATAATAAATGTTTTTATTATTGTAGTGAACACAAAACACTTTGCTCATTCTGTTTTTTTTAATTTTGATAGATATATTGTATATTGCCAATTGGCCAAAAATAGCAAGATATGTTTTGGTCCATATCACCTAGACGTAGCGCTGTCGTCTGGTGACCAGATAGCCCAATAAAGAGAACCCACAATCCCACGCTGAACGCTCAGGCAGTCGCAGACACAGAGGCCACCCTCCCTTCCTCTCCTCCCTGCCTCTCTCCGGGGCCTGTGGAGGTGGTGGCACCACACAGCCCTGGCTGGTGGGCTCATTAGAACAGTCTTACAACAGAGAGCAGTCAACAAACATGTCCCTGCTGGTTCTCGGCTAGCCTCCTCATCATCACGCTGGGCCTGGCTTTGATCCAGCCCTGGCTTACTCGCCCCGGCCGCCCAGACAGCCAATTGAACTCTTCTCCCTGTATAGCCTTGGCACTCAGCTGAGCAGATAGAACATAATAGAGCAGGAGTTGTTGAAGCAGCATACCTCTCCAGCTATCAGCACAATATATTGTGGCAGGTCATGGCATGCTGTGTGTAGCAGTCTGATCATGCATGTGGACCTGTGCTTTAGTGCTGTAGTAATTACATGTCTGATAGGGTACAGTAATATAATTGCATTTCGTATCTGGACCTGCCATGCTGGGAGGGGTTTGGGGGGGGGTTGCTGAATTAAAGATTCAGAGGCTTGAGTGTCTCAGTAAGATGAGGCGCCCTAACTAAATTACATTTTCTGAACCATTAAGAGATTCAATGGGCACTCTCCCTTAAACATGGGCAACTTTTCATAGCTGCAATTAATTCTGCAGTTACTGCCTCAGCAAATGCTGCAAACGGCACTGGGCTTTTGACGCATAAAGCTAGATTTATACTCGCTGTGATGCGCCATGCATGCAAGAAAGTGACATCCAAATGACGTCAGTGCACATCTGGTGCAGCGTTTTTAAGTGCACGTCTGGCTGTCGTTCATCGCATTGTTTTTGTAACTTGCGTGCACAGTGTGTGAAGCACCCCATTCAACACAATAGGCAATGACGAGACAAGCCTAGTATTTACAAGCATAAACATGTCTTTTTCATTGTTACAAATAGGCTAATAAGGCTGGAAACTCACAAGAAATACAAATAGTGACCAAAACGTTTCGGTCAGTTTTATCCACAAACCAACACAGGTGCAAGCCTGCAATTTGTTTATTAAGCTAACTTATTTTGCCTTATCCTATCATTCTACCAGTACTAATAACATCTTATACAGCTGAAAACACAATACATTTACACACTGACCTGAACGTTTTCAGATTTATCCAGTTTAATTCCCAAATCAAGATGTAAAACCTGCAAGTCAGGCATGTTTCACTCCTCTGACATGCATGGTTTTTTTAACTACAGTAGCAATTCACCTGATTGATGAGGAGCAGATTGGTGTGTGTGTTGAGCGCAAGTATAACGGGTCTGGTGCATCAGTTACATCACTTTCTCACGAGCATGCCACGACCCGGCAAGTATAACAGAGTAAGCAGCTGTGGCCTAATGGTTAGGGAGTTGGTCCCAGGGTTGGAAGGTTGCTGTTTCAATTCCTGTACGAATAGGAGAATGTGGGGCAGTCAATATCCACCCACATCCATGGCTGAAGTGCCCTTGAACAAGGCATCTAACCCTACATTGCTCCAGGGGGACTGTGCCTTTACCTAATTAACGGCCTACCTAATTAATTACCTAAGTCACTTTGGATAAGAGTGTTGGCTAAATGCAGTGCAATGTAAGATACTGATGAGAACTTAGGTGGGAAATTGGGAAACTTAACTGTTACACCCAAACCATAACATTGTTTTTCATTAGAGGCTATAAATAGCCTAGAAAACAATTGTGAACAAGAGGGTTTATGTGTAGGTATAAGGGCGTGTGTGCATGCATGCTGTGTTCATGTGTAACACTCTGTGTATACGACCCTGCCACTAAAAGTGTTGTGTACTTACCAGGCCTGCTTTGGGGTTTTCTTTCACATCTTGTGTTTTGGAAATCTTTGATTTCCTCGGATTTCACATACAGCCGTGGGGTGGGATTAAGCCTGTCTCTTTGTTGAACATTAGCCTGAATACTGGGAAGGTGGTGGTGCAAGATGAGTTTAAAGTGGTTAAAGGGTGTCATTAAGGGTTTTTTTGGGGCAGCTATGTAGTAGAGGAAGACTCTCTGAGAGAAATGTTGCGTGTTCTGATGCTTATTATTTAAAAGTTAGAAGCCATATTCCCTGCACAATGAAATTCTTTGAGGGGGAAGTTTAAAAAACACGTAGTAAAACACGTTACAACTAAATAAAAGACATAACACATAGTAAATGTAGTACAATTCAATTAACATGACCGTTCACAGATTATTAAGAGTGAGGACAAAATATTTAGACCCATTTCATAGCCATCCTGAAGTGTCCTGAATGATGCAGTCTGGCAGCCTATTAATTGTAGGCTTCCTTAAAAAATGAAAAAATAAACGACTCTCTTGATGCATACATTTGAATTCTTCAATTTCTCCTGCTGTCAAGGTGTGGGCTTGATGGTAATTTATGTCAAGCTATCATTTTATATCCAGAAAGTCATTCACTGCGTGCATATGGTAGGATTGGGTTGGATTGGGATTGGTTTGGGTGTTGCTACACAACGGGTGGTCTGTCCCAAAATCCAAGTGCACAAGGAATTCGTCTAATCGGATAATGGCCCTTTCCACTACGCTAGGTGGGTGGCGCTGTAGTCAACTTCTATCAATCTATTATTATGTTTTAATGCAAGGAATGTCTGTTCCACGAACCACTCATCCGCTTGATCTCAAATTTGAAGGGCGTCATCATAATGTTACCAGTGTGTGCAATGCCAAAGATACCAGTTCCAATCGGTTTCAACTCGTCCATGTGCACGCAGTGATTAGAGTGGCAACATGTGTACACCTACAGCAGTCACTGCGTGCACATGGACGAGTTGAAACTGATTGGAACTGGTTTGGGATCATATCGACTTCATGTGCACGGGATAAAGATCGGATAGGGATTGGTTTCACAAAACCACTTGGAACCGCAGGCTTAAGCAGATGTTAAACCACTTGGTGCCGCCTTGTGCATGGGATCAGATCGGATTCACGTACTGTGCATGTATCAACGAAACCAAAAACGCTGTTTGTTCCTTTATACAGACTTCCAAACACAGCAGAATGCACAACATCTACGCGAATGCGTCAAACTCCTCGAACACCATCTTTGTATGCCGTCAGATAGTTTGTTTATTGTCTTTACTTAGTAGAAATAGTGCAGAGCCCATAGAAGATGTGCCAGAGTATTACGTTTTTGTTTAGACCACCTTATTGTTTAAGTGGGTAATGAAATCAGGTGAAAGGAGGAGGCTATGTAAATACATTTGCACTGACTGACTTGTAATATTTTCTTTAGCCACTGTTTTGCGATGTGGGATAACCGGAATGAGAGGTGAAAAGTTCAGTCCTCTACGTGATGTCTGTATGCACTGTAGGCATATGTGTGCAGTGCTGTAGTTTGCTATTGCGCATCTATTGCGATATCTTTGGCATTTTTTGCCCGAACGACACGAAACTTGGCACTGCACACACTGGTAACATTATGATTTGAGATCATTTGAGATCAAGCGAATGAGTGGTTCGAGAGTTATGCATATCATAAACAATAGTACAGCATCTCTCTTTGAACAAGCACTCCTGGAAACCCATACTGAAACTTCTCAGTGTGCTGATGATCTATTGGATAAGTTTAATTCTAGGATGTCCCATATTATGGATGCTATTGCTCCCTTAAAAACCGAAACACTTAGCCATCAAAAAGCACCTTGGAAATTGAGTCCTTCAGTCAAACAGTCAAAGCGAAATTGTAGAAAGGCCGAGAGGTAGTGGCGTAAAACTAAACTTCAAGTTCACCACCTAATCTACAAAGACATGCTCCGTAAACATAACCAGGAAACATCTAAAGCTAGACAATCATTCTTTTCTGACCTAATCAATAGAAACATCAATAATGCTCGTGTACTATTTAGTACTGTGGAAAAGCTGACTAATCCCCAGCGAAAACTGCCTCCTGAGTTTCTTTCAATAAGTAAATGCAACGACTTTGCTCATTTCTTCAAAGCAAAGGTTGATAACATACGTACAAACATAGTCACACAGGCAAAATCAAACCACAACTTGGATGGTTTTCCCTCAGTTAAGACAAACGTCCACCAAATGGAATCATTTAGTCTAATTGATGTCGAAATTCTTAAGAAAACTGTACTAAGTCTTAGCTCCTCTACATCTGACCTAGACGTTCTGCCTACAGCCTTTTTTAAATCCACTCTACACCTGATATCACACGATGTGATTCAGATTATTAACACTTCTCTGTTGACTGGACTTTTTCCCTCTTCTCTAAAGAAAGCAGTGGTTAAACCCCTGTTAAAGAAAAATAACCTTGACCCTCTGGTGTTAAACAACTATAGGCCTATATCTAATTTACCATTCATTAGTAAAATAATGGAGAGAATAGTTTTTAATCAATTGAATACATTTCTGACATCAAATGGTTGCCTTGATGATTTTCAATCAGGCTTTCGTTCCAATCACAGCACAGAAACAGCTATTACCAAAGTAATGAATGACATACGACTGAACTCTGATGCTGGCAAATCCTCAGTTTTGGTGCTCCTTGACCTTAGTGCGGCATTTGACACTGTTGACCATGACATCTTACTGCATAGACTTGAGCATTGGGTTGGTCTTACTGGTATAGCCATCAAATGGTTTGAATCATACCTAAAACAAAGAAGTTTTTATGTTTCCATTGGATGTTACACCTCATCAGCTATGCCTCTGAACTGTGGAGTCCCCCAAGGTTCCATTTTAGGGCCACTACTCTTTAACATTTATATGCTGCCACTTGCACAGATTATTAGGAATAACTCAATTAAGTACCATAGTTATGCTGATGACACACAGTTATATCTAGCCTTGTCAACGATTTTGACCCTCTTAAATCCCTCTACACCTGCATTGACCAAATTAACAGCTGGATGTCTCAAAACTTTCTACAGCTCAACACAGATAAAACTGAGATAATTATATTTGGGAATAATCAGCAAAGGCATAAGATTGACACAATACTTAAAACTAAAGGACTCAAAGCAAAGGACACAGTCAAAAATCTTGGTGTCCTTATTGATTGTGATCTCACATTTAACAGTCATATGAAAGCCATCACAAAGTCCGCATTCTACCATCTCAAAAACATCTCCAAGCTTAGGGGTCTAATGTCTAAGCAAGATCTTGACAAGCTGGTACATGCCTTCATCTCAAGTAGAGTCGATTACTGCAATAGCCTCTTCACTGGCCTTCCCAAAAAGAATATCAAACAGCTCCAATTAATACAAAATGCAGCTGCAAGAGTTCTTACAAGAACAAAAAAAATTGATCACATCACCCCAATTCTAAGGTCTCTGCACTGGCTCCCAGTGAGATACAGGATTGACTTTAAGGCCTTACTACTACTGTTCAAGTCACTTAATGGGAAGGGTCCCAGTTACATACTTGATATGTTTCAGCCATATACCCCATCTAGGTCTCTGAGATCCATGGATAGAAATCTATTGACCATACCTACTGTAAAAACAAAGTGTGGTGAGGCAGCCTTTAGCTATTATACAGCAAAGCTCTGGAACCAGCTTCCAGACGATGTAAAGAATGCCCCTACTGTAGAGAGTTTTAAAAGCAGACTCAAGACGAATTTTTATTTTTATGTTTTATTTTATTTTCATTCTTCTTCTTCTTCATCTTCTTCTTCTTCTTCTTATTATTATTTTAATGGTTTTGCTTTATTTTTAATTGTTTTTTACTTTTTAAATCTTTAATTGTATTTTATTTTAAAATTTGTGTAAAGCGCATTGAAGTGCATTTATGTATGAAATGCGCTATACAAATAATTTTGACTTTTGACTTTATGCGTGGAACAGACGTTACTTGCATTAAAAGATAATAATAATAGATCGATAACACCACTGGTTGACTACAGCGCCACCCACCTAGCGTAGCGGAAAGGGCCACGTATCCGATTAGACGAACTGCATGTGCACTTGGATTTTGGGACAGACCACCCATTGGATAGCAACACCCAAACCAATCCCAATCCAAACCGATCCTACCATGTGCATGCAGTGAGTGGTGACACTGGCTGCTCACGAGGCATGCTGAGGAAGAATGTGTTAGTACTTTCACATGGTAATTGACATCCCAGCTGGAGCACTGCATGTTCAGTGTGTTGCGTGTATGTGACTGCTTGCCCAGTGCCAGGGGGCTTTGCTGGCATTCATGCAGACCAGGGACAAAGATGTGTGGTGCATGCACATTTACGTGCGCACGCACACACACACACACACACACACACACACACACACCAAATGCACATAATCTCACTTAAATACATACAGTCCAAAGGCTCACTTACTTTTTTACGTATGCTCTTTCTCTCTCTCTCTCTCTCACACACACACACACACACACACACACACACACACACTTGTGTGTGACAGTCTGACAAATGAAGTTCCAACTAGTCACACAGTAGGAATTTCACAAGGTGCAACCTGAGGAATCACTTCAAGCTGCTCATCTGTCAGCAATATTAACGTTGGCTTTTCTATTAGTGACATAAGTAAATTCAATAAGTAAAATCACTTGTAGCAGTTTACAGTACACTGTTTCTAAATGGAAAAGCACTTAAGGCAAGGAGAGGAACAGTTAAACCCAAACCCCCTAGCCACTCGACTTAGATAGATGTGTGTGTGTGTGTGTGTGTATGTGTGTGTGTGTGTGTGTGTGTGTGTGTGTCCTGCTCTTCTTTAGTGGATCTGCACTTCTTTAGTGCTCTGCACTGTGTATATATGTTTCTCCCATCTCTCTCTTTCTCTTGTTCCTTTCATCTTGAGAAATGTCTCTATATTCCTCGACCCATTCTGTGCGTGTCACAGAGAAAAGTGAAAGGGACCATCTCTAATGCTCGCCCCAGCACTCTCAGCACTCCCTGGACCTTCATGCTTCATTAGTCTCTCTTTTCCTTTGAACAAAAAAAAAGTTACCCATATTCCTCTCCTCCTCCATCTCTCCACAGGACGACACAGAGCCCTACTTCATCGGGATCTTCTGTTTTGAGGCTGGCATTAAGATCATCGCCCTGGGCTTTGTCTTTCACAAAGGCTCCTATCTCCGTAACGGCTGGAACGTAATGGACTTTGTGGTCGTCCTCACTGGGTGAGTCCTCAAGCTCCTTTGATGCAATAGGTGAAAGAAGTGCCACAGACAGAGAATGCACAAACTGTGTGTGTGCGCGTGTGTGTGTGTGTGTGTGTGTGCGTGTGTGTGTGCGTGCGTGTGTTTGTTTCAGTGTGATGTCATGGAGAGACTAGAGGATTGCCAATATTGTTACTGCTGAGTTGAAATGTGTGTGTGTGTGTGTCCTTGTTTTCCCAGCTAAACGTTGCCCTCAGCTCTTCTGCTTATTACCCAACTGGAGACAGCCGAGGCCATTAAAGAGTGGAGAATGTGGCTGAATTTAATCCCCTCTGGGTGGTGACAGAATATGCAGGCTACCCCCACTTGGGTTTTGCCACTACACACTTAATAATAATAATAATAATAATAATAATAATAACTAGAAAAGCACTCAGAGAGCGCTGACCTCTGCCAAGGCAGCTTAAGTCTCCACCTTATTGTCATTCTCACCTTAAGACATTAAAAGACATTAATCATGTTAAAACATTTTATTACTGGCGTAATAGTTAACTAGTGGGTTCGTTCACTCATGCTCACACAAACTTGGTTGGCTCTTCGGTGCAGCTGGGTTCGTTCACTCATGCTCACACAAACTTGGTTGGCTCTTCGGTGCAGGAAAGTACTTTATCTAATTTCCACTGGCAACATGAACTACTGGGCTGCTCACCACTACCGCTCTAACTCTCCTCTGTCTTTCACTGAACCCTCTAACCAAAAACCCAACAACTCCTTGACCCGCAAGAGGAGCCTCATTTCCATACCAACCTATATTCCCTCCTTTCAAAATAAAAGTCTCTGTAGATTCCATGCTACACTGGTAACTTCACTGAATAAAAAAATCCTGGATCCAGATGGTTATCCGGATCACTACCAAAAACAAATCAATTAGGCAGACACCAGCCCTACTGTCAGTCAGAGGCAAGCTACCAATAGAAATCCACCCTTTCTCTCGTTGAAACCCCGCCCATCACGTTCATTTGTACTTGCAATCAAAAGTTTTTGGTTCGCAAAAGATTTTGAGGTTCAAAACTTTTCGACTCGCAAACAAATTTTGAGGTTCAAAACTTTTCGACTCGCAAAACTTTTAGACTTGCAAACATAAATTCTGTAATAACAAAAAGAAAATCGGAGCACAATCAAATTTTTTTAGGACTAAAAATTTAAAACTTCATTTTTTGTTTTCAAAGCTGTGTTTTTTGTTTGGATATTTTTTTATTTGTTTGAATGATATTGGAACAAAAATAGCTCCATAAGTTCTGACCTATCCTGAAAATTTCATCAAAATCCATCCAGAACTTTTCGAGTTATGCTGTTCACAAACAGACAAACAAACCAACGCCGTCGAAAACATAACCTCCTTGGCGGAGGTAATAATAATAATACATACATTTTATATAGCGCTTTTCATGACACTCAAAAACGCTTTACAAAGGACAGTACAATCACACAGTAGTGGGACATACATTACATACAGTACATAAGGACAGTACAGACACACAGTATTGGTACATACATTACATACAGTACACAGTACAAACACACAGTATTGGGAAAACTGAAAGGGGTAAGGGGAGACAGCAGTGCACACTTCTTTAGGGCTGGTGTATGCAATGAGCAGTATGTCACAAAATGAATGATGATGGTCATAATGATCAGCATAGTTCCATTGTGCACCCAAGTCTGATGGGTTGCAGACTCATGTTCAGACAACATTTTCCCTGTTGCCTTAGTATATTTTCAGACAACACATTGGAGAATTTGTCCCCAAAAGTGTGTGTGTGTGTGTGTGTGTGTGTGTGTGTGTGTGCATGTGTGAGGAGCCCACATTGAGTGCCACAATTTATGGGCAACCACATGTTGCTCAGGACTGGGCACTGTGAGAGGGCCAGATTGAATTCATTGAGTAAATGATGGGCCATTCTGAAGCGTCAACAAACACATAAATCAGCATGAGGACCAACAGCTAGCCATCCTAGTAATGAAAATGGAAGTAGAGTGAGCTCAACCAAAAATACAAACATTTCATAAGGGACTGAGACAGCAGGATTGATTTACCATGTCCAGCTGTGCAAACGAAGTTTGGGAATCCCAGAAGTACAGAGCAGGTGAGAGAAGACAAGAGATTCAGACAGGTAATCATTTCTCTGGTTCGATAACAAAGCCATTGTGCTGGTCAACCATGTGACCTGATGGGATCAAGCCGCCACTGCTGACCATGTGTGCATGTTTGTGTGTGTCTGTGTGTGTGTGTTTGTTTGTATCCATGAGGGGGTTGATGTGCAGGGGTGGAGTTTGGTCACCTGGGAGACTGCTGTCTTGCGTTGCCTGGGCAACAGCTCTTGGGTTATCCTTGGCTGACCCCTGCAGAGTCAGGTTAACCATGTGTGTTTCTCTCACCCTTGCCCTCTCACCCCCATGGCCCTCATCTGTCCATCATTACTGGCATAAGTGTATCAGGAAATAAGCATTAGGCGTGGGACATTGTGAGACACAAGATGAGCTTTTCCTGTGTGTCAGTCTGTGTATGTGTTCTGTGTCCGTGCCTGTGTGTGGGTGTTTATATGAGCATGTGTAAGCTTGCAGAACAAGCCACACACGTAAAGCACACTCAACAAAAGTATCCAGTTAGGTGGAATCTCATTCGAGTATGTCTTGATGTGAGCAACTCTGGAGTTGTTTATAAATGAAAGAAACTGAAAGAACCATAGCATAAGTCTGGCTCTGGTGATGGATATCTTTGAAGTGTGTCTAGCTCATGGTCTTGGCATGGGAGCTTGGCTCTCCACCTGCCCAGCTTACCAAATTTACCCACCTGGTGACTCATCAGCATGCATCTGAAAGTGCATGTGTACACTGAAGCACCACTCTGAAACCTAACTGCCTCTGTTTTCATGCCCAGGAATAGACTTGTTTTGATTGGTTATGTATTTATAAAAACCATAGCTGAAGATGGAATACTCTAGCTTGGACATCCAAATGTGTTAGCCTTCTGTCTTAATTATTTCTAAATGTAACGCTAAGCTTGAGTGCCCAGACATCCCCCTTTTTCTGCAACAGTCCCTATGTTTGGTCGTCTGTCTCCAGTAAAGCACATTTTTTTGGAGAGGACTAATATACTACAGTATATATAATACATACAGTCATTAGGAAGGGAAGACAGGAAGCAGGTCAGTGCCAGGAAAAAGTGCTGAAACATGTTACCTTATGCTGATTTAGTACCAGTAGTGGAGCAGAGGTAGGCATTGTGTGGGTGTCCTGCTAGCGTAGCCACACATCTGCTTGAATAGACTTCATTGGAGTTGGAGTTCAAACAGTTGGACCACACATCTTCACTTTCCTACATATTGTTTTCCACTGTGCTTTCAAGACAAATCCCTCCACTCTCAGATGCAGTGTGGTGTGGTTTGATTTATGCAAGCCCTGGCATATATGTCTCTCTGTCCTTGCGAGTGGCACTGGGCTAATGCAGCCTGTCAGCTCCCCGGGCCTCCAGAAGACCTCTTCCGTTCAAGTGGTGCATGCAGTTCAAGGTGAAGCCTCTTAAGGGATCCGTTCCTGCGTCCCACAGGGACACCTCTCTGGTGATTTATCTCCCTATGGAGTCTCAGACTCCCACTCTCCCCCTCCTCCCTTCCTCTGTCTCATGTACCATTCTCTGTGTGTGTGTGTGTGTGTGTGTGTGTGTGTGTGTGTGTGTGTGTGTGTGTTGGGGTGGGTGTTTAAGAGACAAGGAAAAAAACAGAGTAAGTATGTACGCGTCTGCATGTTGGTGTGTGTGTGTGTGTGTGTGTGTGTGTGTGTGTACACTTCTGGCATCCATGTCTGTCTGATCCCTGAAACTGATGCTTGTGTATGCTGGTGCAGGGGTGGATGGGTTTTAATTGAGTCCAACGTCTGAGACTAAGCCTGAGGCTAAAGAGGGAGTGGAGCTGGAAGGAGAGAGAGAGAAAGAGGGGGAGCTCAGATGAACAGTGTAGAGGAAATAGTGCTTTGATTAGCTGGATGATAACATCGAAGGACAAAATCACTGGCATCATTTGGAATGTTACAGAAGAGATGAGAAAGAGAGGAGGTTCTTTTGTATCTCTGTGTTTGTGTGTGGGCATGTTTGTAGTGTGCATGTGTTCATGTATGTGTGTGTGTGAAAGCAAGAACAGCTCTCACTATATGTGGCTTCTTATTTTATTGCTTAGCAAATTAACATAATGAGTTTTAAGTTCAGACAGCTTTATGCTGTGTGCATACTGCATGTTTACAGTGGAGTGGAAATGTGGACTGGTTCTTGAAATGCTAGTGTAAGCAATAGATAGTGTATGTGGGTCAGTTACATCATGTTAATCTGCAGTTGGCAAACCTGTAGCTCCTGAAATGGTAATACCTGTCAGACGCACACGTCACTCAGACATACACACACACACACACACACACACACACACACACACTAACAATCAATCAGTGTCTTCTTAAACATAACACGTTTTAACACCAGGGCTGCATGGTATATCACCTGCCTTATTACCGCCAAGTCATTGGATATTGATCTCCCCACAAATTAGTTTCAGAAACAGACATAAATATCCTTATAGTGCTTCAGCTTGAAGCTGTGATAAAGCATGCTAATCACACTGCACTAGCCGTGAACACCCTATGGTTGATGATAGTATGTATGGAAATACAGAGCTCTGTCAGAGTTAATGTGTGTGATAATCTGTCTCAATAATTATGGTTAATGTAATGGAAAGATGCTAATCAGCTGCAGGTTTAGTTTGATTTAAAAATGGCATATCGGCATATTACAACATATCACACAAACTCATGCTTTTGAAGTGAACCAATCTGGATAAAACCTGTTAAGGACAGATTTAGACGGGTACTGATGAAACCGATGGAAGGATTTGAATCTCTGTAATTGTACTCCTCTGTGTCTTGTTCTTCTCTCTGGGGAGAGCAGCCGCCTCCTGGGTGACCTCGTCCCTAAGCGGAGCTGGTGCTCTTTAATGAAAAGAGTGTTAATTGTGCTGCTCTGGGCAAGACTGGACCTTTTGGCCTTGGCAATCAGACATTAGAAGTTTCTAATAAGACAGTGATTACAGCCTTTCAATCACAGTAGCACTAATAACAGAAGAGTAAGAGATATAGAGAAAAAAAGAGAGTGAGAAAGAACGAAGGAAAAAAGAAAGAAAAGAGCACTGAAAGGACAACTGTCTTAAGCGTTCTCATGTGCCAGAGGCAGGAGTGGAGAGAGCACTTTGTTTCATGTCACTTCTACTTAACAAGAAGTGGAATGCCTCACAAGTGCCGCATGACTGCACTGGAGCTGTAACCAAGGCACACAGTGTCACCCAGCCCTCCTCTGCCTACTCAAAACCTAACTGATCTCTGACCAGAGAAGTGCAGACTATAGAAGAAAACTTAGACAATCTGCAGACTGACTGTAATTATTTAGACATATGCTGTCTGTGTATGCACTGGTCCAGGGAGTGTCAGCATTTCAGCCAGTTGAAGCCAATGAATATAGACAGTCATTGGTTGAAGCCTGCTATTTTGGGTATACCAAGATGGCTGCCAGTCACGTGACTCATAGGCTTCCACTCATGTCTGCCATCTTGGTACACCCAAAGTGAATGGATAAGCCTCGCCCCCTGGCTTCACTTTCAATAGCTGGCGTGGATTGCTCGCAGCACCTCTCTTTCTCTCTCCCTCTTTCTCTCTCCCTCTCTCTCTCTCGCTCTCTCTGGCTTCCTTGCCCTTAGATTTTGTTCTGTTTTCTGTGTCTGCACCAGTCAAAGAACATGTTGGTTTTGTGTCTATGGAGCAGAACCTTCCCTCAAATGAATGCTGTTAAAAGCATTGGGAAGATGTTTCTTTTGGATTATGGAACAAGAGCGGAACTAAATTGTGTGTGTGTGTGTGCGCACGTGTGCATGTGCGCATACGTGAGAGCATGTGCCCATCGTCTATGCGTGTTCTTACGAGAGTTTTAGGCTGTATGGCCTGGTCATGGTATGGTCAGATAAACAGAAGTCTGTTAATCACCAAACTGCTTCACTTTGTCTATGGTTATAAGTCCATCTGTGCCATGGTTCAAGGTTTGACATGCTGTTTTGAGCAAGTAGATGAGGGCTGGTGCTGTGGCCCACTCCACTGACCCCCAGAGACCTTCCCCCCTGGGCCTGCATCCTGAGATCAGGTAATCGGGGGCGGTATTTAAAACATGACCCAAAACTACAGGGGGTGCAACATGAGCTGCTTCACACACTGCCCCCTAAATAGAGCATCTCCATGATTTTTGAGCCTCTGGGGCTGATTTACCATGAACATTGAGTGTGATACGCTGGGGGGCATAGAGCGACTGCTGGAGTTTTCCTTGGACTGTGCGATCCAGGTGGCTTTCTTTATGCATATCAGGGGTTTGTGTGCATCCATACATATAGGTGTATGTTTTCAGTCAATGTTTGCTGTCTGTGTTGCTTTATGTCCCACTTGTTGCCTCAGCATCAGGTTTGGGATTTGGCTGACACTACCCTCCCCTCTCCTCTATTTCCCCCGGTAAACGTATTTTTATCCAGGCTGGCACCTGAGAGCTGACTTCAAAGGGCCACATTCAATCCCATGTGCTTTCATCAGCCCCGGGACACAGTCAACAATGGGCAGCTTCAAAGTGGCCCCTGTGCCTCACCTTCCCCTCAGCCTGGGCCTGGATGTGGGCATTCATGTTGGAGTACCTTTGAAATGGTTGTCATTGGTTGACTGACATACACCACTAACTCTGGTTTGCCCACTGCCACTCTTTTGCTTTTGTGTGTGTGTGTGTGTGTGTGTGTGTGTGTGTGTCTCACTCCTCTCCATTCTCGCTCTCTCTCCGTACCTCTCTGTCTGTCTCATTCAACATAGTTAATTTTTTAATACTAGAGTTTCTCTCCTTTTCTTAGTTTTTGTTTCTGCGCTTAACATTCTTTACTTTAAATTTTCTACCTCTCGACTTATCTCCCTCCCTCTAGCCTCTCCTCTCCTGAATCACCTTACCTCTCCTCTCCTCTCCTCTCCTGTGTGCCTCCCTCCTGTTTTTCATGTCTTTATCTGCCCCTCTCTATGATGTGTTTTTTTGATGTTATATCTTTTTTCTCTGCTCCGTGATTCATTAATCATTGAGTGAGAGAATTCTTTCTGCCAGGGCCTCGTATGCCCTGCCTGAGACACCTTTGTAAAAGGCTGTGCTGAAGTAGAGCACTTATAAAAGGCCTGTAGAGCACAACTGACCTTTGTGCTATAGGCATGAGCAGCCAATAGGGATTTGAGTTATTGGCTTCACACTCAAGGGCGTCTCATTTGCTTCTGGGGGAGTGACGGAGATGTGGCCGCTGCCAGAGGAGCTGTCCCTGTCTTAGATGGGGTGGCCATTCTTGGGATCATGTTGCAGTCAGTTGAGGAGAATAAGATGAAGATGTCTTAAAGGCTAAAGGGCTGCATTCATTCTCATACAAAGATGGGAGGATATGTTGGATGAAAAGCATTAAAATCATACAATATTTTCACAAAGAGAAAATGATATTCTTTTTCAAATAGGAGTTGATTCACATACATCTGGTGTATCAATGATGAGGGACAGTCTTGATAATGTGGTATGCATATACAGTATAAGGACTTTGAACATCTAGTGAGACCAAAATATACCACTTTAAATATACCACTAATACCACTGATACGGAAGTGCGACCCAAAGACATTTTGGTCTCACTAGACGTCCAAAGTTTGTATGCATGCATAAAAAATCTCATCACATTAGGGTGCAAGCGATGTCTCGTACTACTTAAAAAGACGACTCAGACATCCTGCCACTTTCGTTTTCCTACTTAGCTTGTCATTTTGATTTGTAAAGGTACTGTCAATAAACTAAATGAATGTGTCTCTTGATAATTCCACACTGATTACCTGTCCTTTAAAATACAATCTAACTTTCATCAGTTTAATTTTTTAAGATCTTCTATCGTAAACCTTTGAGAATACACTGCTACATGCAGATAGTAATCCCATTCATTTTATAGGTTATATTCCCATTGGCCAATTCTTGGCTTACAGAGAAATTGCAGCTCCACCTCTGATTTTCAAGACAAAGTAGTGCAGAGCACTTTCAACAATGAGCCTATGGAAAATCTGATATTAACAAAGCCTAGGAAAGGGCATTAAAACAGAAAGCAATAAAAAAATGTTCGAACTTTTATTGTTTTTCTACTAGATATTCTCCAGTGGCTGGGAGGGTTGAAAACATAGTCTGCAAGCAAAGTGGCCCTACATTAAAAGAGTTCTGTTCAGAACCTTCTACTTCTACGTTCAGATGTGCTTGCAGTATTCACGACTGTCTTGTGCATTCAGACATAAGAACTCTGTTTACAACCTGGCTTTCCAGCTGACCTCAAGGTTTCTATAAATACGGCAATTACGACAGTGTACTAATTCGACAAATGATTTTTTTTGCCCTTTGCAAGTGTGATTTATCCTACCACTTAAAGTGAAAAGGAAATGGGCAATCTATATGGTACTAAATGACTGAATGATTTTCCGGCAGCCCATTATAATGTTGCTCTTAGTAAATTCTCAGACATATACAGTATGTATCATCATTTTCTGCAGTATTATGATGCTATTTGAGGAACTTCAAGAAACTTTACTGAAAGATGCATTCACATGCATTTACTCCTAAACAGAATGGTTCAGTCTATTCAGAAAATCTATTAGCAAACAGGGTAACTACCATCTAATTCATTTCCTGTCCTGTTCTTTACGTTACACTCCATTTCCATTTGTAGGTTTTAAGTTTAGGATTAGATTTAACAGTGATGCTTGAAGATATATATTGGATCAGGGTTGTAGATTTGCTGTTGACATTGGAGGGGACCTCCCCCCAACCACCGTCTCCACTACAAATTAGAGAATGTTGAATTAATGTTAAACTTGGATCTGTCACCTGACGAAATAGACCATGTATGCCAGTTAAGAAACTATGCAGATCTTCAAATTATCATTAATGTTAGTACAGTGAGTGCATTTTCAAAACAATGTGTGCCAACTGCACAATAATATTCATAAGAAAACTGACAGTTGGCTTTTGTTGTGCATGTTATGAACAGCTGCTACAGACAATTTTAGCCAAAGCCTAGTTGTCATTAACATTGTTATGGGACTTATTTCAGTAGCGATCTTGACTTGCCTTACAGGTTCCTTTGAAAAGCAGCTCTTTATGTCTACCTTCTTCTTTTGAGCTGCCATCGCTCGCCACTCGCCACTTTACTCTCCACTCGCTTTGGACAAGTTCTGCTTCTAGTTTTGGCATTGCTAACACCAAACTGAGTCTCATGTGAAAGCAGGGCACAGCCAGTCACATTGACAATATGTGTTAGGACTTCAATAGAGAACTTAATTTAACCATTTCTGTGCTGCTAGGTGATGAGATTTTTTTTTGAGGTGCTGAAATTATTGGTGGGGGCGCGTCCCCTCCGCCCAGATTCAGAATTTGTCTGTGCATTGTTGATGAATTAATATCAGTCTATTAAGTACCATTTGAATGGTGGTGGCAGCTTATTCACTGCGTGCACATGGTAGGATCGGTTTGGATTGGGATTGGTTTGGGTGTTGCTACCCAACGGGTGGTCTGTCCCAAAATCCAAGTGCACATGCAGTTCGGATAAATCGGATAAAGGTCAGAGACCTGGCCTTTTCCGCTACGCTAGGTGGGTGGCGCTGTAGTCAACTTCTATCGATCTATTATTATCTTTTAATGCAAGGAACGTTCCACACACAACTCTCGAACCACCCATCCACTTGATCTCAAATTTAAAGGCCGTCATCATAATGTTACCAGTGTGTGCAGTGCCAAGTTTCGTGTTATTTGGGCAAAGAATGCCAAAGATATCGGTCAAACAAGCTTGACAGCGTTTTGTCTTGTGTCGCTCTGGCTGCAGCCATGACAACCCAGGCTGATAGCATTTACAACGCTAGCTGCTACAATGTTGGAAGATAACACGACTAACGACATAACTACAGTAATGGACATAACACAAGTAAACATTTGCCCACAACAAAGCATATGCTTTGCACATATGCTTACAGTGCATACAGATGACACGTAGAGGGGACTGAACTTTTTACCTCTCATTCCGGTTATCCCACATTGCAAAACAGTGGCTAAAGAAAGTCTTACAGGTCAGTCAGTGCAAATGTATTTACATAGCCTCCTCCTTTCACCTGATATTATTACCCACTTAAACAATAAGGTGGTCTAAACAAAAACGTAATACTCTGGCACATCTTCTATGGGCTCTGCACTATTACTACTAAATAGACAATAAACAAATTATCTGATGGCATACAAAGATGGTGTTCGAGGAGTTTGACGCATTCGCGTAGATGTTGTGCATTCTGCTGTGTTAGGAAGTCCGTATGAAGGAACAAACAGCGTTTTTGGTTTCGTTGATACATGCACAGTATGTGAATCCGATCCGATCCCGTGCACAAGGCGGCACCAAGTGGTTTAACATCGGCTTAAGCCTGGGGTTCCAAGTGTTTTCATGAAACCAATCCCTATACAATCTTTATCCCGTGCACATGAAGTCAATACGATCCCAAACCATTTCCAATCAGTTTCAACTTGTCCATGTGCACGCAGTGACTGTCTTTGGCCTTCAAGCGGAATGGAAAAGAGGTGTATTGGGGCAGGGTAGGGCCCTATCTGCAGCCAAAGCCCCCGAGACCTCCCTTTCTCCTATTTGCACCTCTCCAGGTGTGCTATTCTCACACCGTCTCCTACTATCATCTTCATGTGCAAACAGCTCCCCTGCTGTGCAGCTCGTCAGTAGCAAAAGATTTTACACTACTTGTACTATAGTGCTTTCGTCAAACTCTTCGGTCCCTAAAGGGCTTAAAAAGATTGGTCTGAGAGTTGAAATCTACAGCACACACACAACTAAAAAAATCAATTCTCACATCCACAAATCCCACTGTATATTATTTTGCTCCTCATCTCTGTCTGTCTTACACACTCACACTCATAGGGCTTCTTCTACAGGGTAAGCCAAAAATACAGGACACATTTTAAATGCTTATATCTCTAGGTTTTAGTCAGGAAGGCTTAAATCTCTTCTCCCAAAGATACTGTTCTAAGGTGCACAAGAATCTTGTGTTTTCTCAAAACTCAGCTTATAAAAATGATATGGCATACCAAATATATTTGTTGTAAAGCTGACATTCAGGAGTTTTTGATACATAGGTTCTAGACACAACTCTGGAAACAAATTAAAGCTATCTTTTATGTAAGGGTAGAGTTTTGAACGTTTCAAACTATTTACCTGTTTTAAAAATTATGAAGAAGTCTTTAAACTGTGTCAATAGAAATATTTCAACGTTAAAATTAGTAAAATAATGGCAAATTGTCAATGAATAAAATTTGTGGTGTGGGCTCTGCGTGCTAATCCCAATCAAGTCCTCTTTTGAGTTTAAGAAAGTTTACGGAAAATAAAAACAGGTCAACCTTTGACTACATATGCACATATATTTGGTACTCTGTATCATTTTTATAATCCAAGATAAGCATTTAATGTGTCCCATGTTTTTGGCCCACCCTGTATAATTGTATTTCATCGTCTTGGATGTTGTTAGATCACCTTATAACACTCCTTGAGGACATAAGAAGCCTTTTGATGGCTAGATTTTCTGAGTTCTCATTTACTGTTTAATAAAGCCACATGAAAAAGGGTACACCCCTCCCACTTCTTTGTCTTCCTCTCTCATCACGCATGTCTTGCCAGATGGTCCTCTCCCCTTACTTTGTCTGTGTGTGTGTGTGTATGCGCTTGTGCAGTTGTTTGTGTGTTTGAATGTGCGTCTACAAGTGTGTGCAGTCAGGTGACTGTGCATGCATGAGTGTGCATATCTGTTACAGCCCAACATCATGGTCCTCCATTTTTTTCTGATTTTTTGTCCAAACATTCTTTCGTGTGTTATTCGAATCAAACCAAAATTTCAGCTTGACATCTTGTTTGTTTTCTTCAAATATGGATAGAAATACTAAAATATTCCAGTATTTCATAAGCACCACTTTTGTATACCCCTCTCATCTCGTAACGCAACCACATTCTTTCATTCCTAAAAATTTGAACACTGGGGCAGCACCCTGTAAAGCTGTCTAATATTACATTGGAATTACAGTCCTTCCCACCATTGAAGACTTATTTATTGAAACAAACCCATCTATCTTACAGTATATTACATTTGTAGCCTTGTATGACTTGATCCACTTGGCCCTGAAATTAGTCACTTTTTTATTTTTGACAACTTTTGGACATTTTAGCCTGTTTACAGGATGGCACTTTAATCTCTGAAACAGAACAAAAGCTTCGCATTTATGATCATATGAAAACAAAAAAAAATGTTTTTGTCATTGCTTTAAAAAATATATGAGTTTGTTTTGATGAATAAGCGAACAATAATGGAAAGGACTGGGTACACAGGGTACTGCCCCAGTGTTCAAATTTTTAGGTAAGAATGTGGTGGCGTTAAGAGAGGACAGGGGAATAAAAAAAAGTGGTGCTGGATACTGAATTTTTTTAGGACACGTCTTTCCATACTTGAAGAGCCATATCTCAGAAACTAAAGATATCAAGCTGGAATTTTGGTTTGATTCTAATAAGACACAAAATAATGTTTGCACATAAAAATAAAAAAAATATTGAGGACCATGGTGTTGAACCTGTTTTATATCCTGTATTTTTCTCTCTATATATCTTTAATAACCATCTCTAAAGATGGATATTAGTTTGATGTGTCAGACATTCTTGATAAGATCAGTCACGGAGTTCCAAGTTCTTTTCAGACCATGACGTTCACATGATGGCAAGACAAGCATAACTGTGACACCACATAGGAAAACCTATGCTTACGTAACCCTTAAGTGTACATTTTAAAATAAATATTGTGTTTTTTTACTGCTTATTGCAAAGCTACGGAAGCCCTGAACCGCACAGAGGTAAAAAAAAATGTAGATATTATCTTGTTATTTCGAGATACTATCTCGTTATTACGAGATATTATCTCTTTATTACGAGATATTAAGCTGTTATTACGAGATATTATCTCGTTATTACGAGATACTAAGTCGTTATTACGAGATAGTATCTCGAAATAAGGAGATAATATCTGCATTTTTTTACCTCTGTGAGGTTCAGTATCTCGTAATAACAAGATAATATCTCGTAATAACGACTTAATATCTCGTACTAACGAGATAATATCTCGTAATAATGAGATAGTATCTCGAAATAACGAGATAATATATCTCGTAATAACGACTTAATATCTCGTAATAACGAGATAATATCTCGTAATAACAAGATAGTATCTCGAAATAACGAGATAATAATGGCAATTTTTTGTACCTCTGTGCGGTTCAGGGCTTCCATACAAAGCTACAGGGTGGGAAAAGAAAAAAAAATCACTCCGTTGCTGAAATTGGTTGTTGTTGGGATATGTTTTGTGGTGGGAAGCAGGCAATCTTTTAAAACAACTGCAACAGATGCCAGCTAGCACAGCTTAGAGTTAGAATGCTACTAAAACCTCCATCCTGACACCTCAAAAAGATATGCTATTGACTGAGCTAATAGTGTGGCTTTCGGCTTACTTGGTATCGCATCTGTCTCCCATACGGAGTTGGTGTGAAGTCGTGGGTTTGAGACTGGGTCTGGATTGCGGAGAAAGACCTCAGTTACACAACAACAAAATTAGCAACATAATCAGGGTTTTAAAAAAGGAAAAATCATGCATTACATGTTTTCTAAAAAGCAACCTTGTTTTCAGGTTTTCAGAGATGGTCATTATTCAGCTTTCCATGCTGCTGCTTCTGTAGCTGTTATCCTGGTAACCATTTTGGCTCCAGAACTGTCAGTGTGTGGTTGTGCTCAGGGGCTGGTTTTCAATTAAGGAACTGTAAAAACATATCCTTGACATAGCTATGGTGGTAATCACAGAACGCGGTTAACTATAGACAAGCCTGGCTGATCTGCTCAGTGATTTCAAGTCTGAGTCCTGCTTAATTAAGATGGATGCCCCTCCTGAAGCCAGGTAATGTACAAAAGTGTAATATCTCTGTCACATGGCAAAGCCTCACCATCCCCCGCTACTCTGCTTAGTCGGATTGCCTTCATCTACACGTTTCCATAACAGTAATAATTATTAAATATAGCCGCAAGCGGCGATGACGGGCCCTCGCACCTGCGGTACAGGGACGTGGCATGACGCCCCTCTCAAAAGTGTCCTCTATGTCACCAATGCATTTATTGTAGAGATCTGATATGTGAATGCTAAATCATAGGAGCTTTAAATTGTCTATTGGGAGTACGTGTGTGTGTGTGAAGTCAAGACGCTGCTGGGTACACATACATCTAAACTGAATTAATCTGATGAATGTCAATGAAAAAAAATAGATGCATACATGGTATGACCGCAGTGTATTAAAATGTGGGAAATGTTGGTATGATAGGTGTGGGGTAGGGCAGTGTTATGAGGTGAGAATTTGTGTGGAAATGATGTTGTGCAAGTGGGCATGGATGTGGATTTTGAATGAATGACATTGTGTGTGTTTGTGTAGTGTTTAAAAGTGATTGCTGAAAGGGATAGATGTTGTCATAGTATGTATGTACATGTGCTATTTTGAATCCTACCCACCTACTGTCTGTATAGAGATGGTAATCATGACATTGTGTTCTATGAAGTATCATATAAAGAATTATGTAATGAGTTGTTATAAGTTGTGTGTAGAAGTGAAATTTATATTCCCGTTTTGTTGTGATGAGGAGACACAGACTACATCCAGATGGTAGTACAAGAACAGGAACGGAAGGAGGGCGACAAGAGTACAATGGCATATGAGGATGGTTGCGTGAAACGCCAGAAGTGTATGGGGGGTGTTGATAGTAGTGCATCATAGGAGAATGTTGTTATAAAGTTTTCATTCAGTTTATGCATTTGCTTAATATTATGTAAAAAATGTAATAAAAGTGTGGATTTTGTATAAGGCATTGGCTTTGGTGACAGTGATAAAGGAATGATCACATTTTTCAGAGTGGGATAGTGAAAGGCAAAGGCAACTTGTTGAATATAGCTGAGCAATGTATGACCTGAGGGTTGGGTGTGGGTGGGATAGGTGGTGTGAAAAGAAGCATAAGTTTTACCTGTATGAATGTGGAAATGTAGTTAAAGGGATAATGTATCAGAAGTATGTGCATCAGAATATGCAGGTACTATAATGCAACATATTTTGAGGTTTGCAATAAGGCAAAGTTCACAGAAGAATTACAGTGAGGGTGTGAACAGTCATATATCAAAAGATAAAAGTATAGTGGTGTAGTTGTGACTTGTAGCAAATACTAAAAGTAAGTATGTGTACATATGTGTGCAAGTAATTATATGCCAACTGAGTGAAATGGTGTAGGGGTGGAAATGCTCCTGTACCTGGAAAGGCATAGGACTAGGAGTGCCAGATAAACATGGGTCAATTAAATAAAATAGAAGAGCAAGAACTGTACTTGTAAGTAGGCTGAATGATGTGTGTTTGCGTGATCGAGGAGGATACTGTACTCGATCTTCGATACTTTGATATGACCGACGGAATATTTGACATTGTTCCAAAGCATGTGTTGCGCACACACTGATGAGACGGAACTCTTCAGTGCCACATATGTATTTTAGGTCTGAAAAGACATAATGAGCATCTTTTAGGAACAGTACTACAGCAGTGAACTCTCTCTGCATGATATGCTTGCAGATTTAATGCCAGAGTTCATTGAAAAACCTAAACATAAGATTCCGCTAGTGGTTGACCACCCGCCAACACTCACACTATCAGGCTATCATAGCTAACCGCACATTCCAAGCTATCCAATCTTACTTTGAACCGAAGCAAAACAATACAGTTATCAGTGTACTAAATCCACTTGAACACGTTAAAGTTTTTAACAGATTAGTTAGGCTTCCTTACATGGTCGAAACTCACCTGAAAATACATAATGAGCAGCGTTTAGGAACAGTAATACAGGAGTGGCAAAATCTTGTACATTTCACGAACTCTATCTGCATGATATGCTTGCAGATTTAATACCGGAGTTAGCCTACAGCGCCACCCTGTGTCGTTTTCCAGTAGTGCTAGCAGTGGGTTTCATGATAGAAGACCAAAAATTGGAAGGGGGGTCTACACAAAAGAAGAAACAAAGTACTTAACAGTGGCCAACGTCTTACATGGAGCCAAACATGTACGCTGATTCTTTATTCACTGCCGGTACAAAAAAAGCAAACGCATTTTTCCATCCCTTCTGTAAAGTTGTAATAAACTCTGTCTCTTTGGACAGCAGTCACTCTGTCCCACCTCAGGTCAATAAATTATTCAATTTTGTGGCATGTATGCCTCAATTTTTCCCACTGGCTTGTTGACAAGATGACTGAATGAGTTTGCATTTTTTAACTCGAGTGGTCGACAGAAGAATACAGATTGAGGCCATTATATTGAGAATACTCCGAAGAAGGCTTTTGAGGTATCTCTTTGTCAATACATACATACAGTGGGTGCTAGTTCGACATGCACGTTTCAGTCACGCACAACGTGATTCACGCAGCTGCGTGAAATGTAAGTACAACTGCAGCCGCTATAGGGCAGCATAAGAACACTGAAGTTTACGCTGAAGTAAAGATCTTACTTCAAAGGTTGACCCCACCTACAGTACGGCAAACCTTGCAGTATTTAGGTGACTGTAAACTTGTCAATATCTCGTAATCCTGCGGTTCAAATGCAGTGAAACTAAATCGATGTGCAGAGATAGTGATAATACAGCTGTTAAGACATTTAAAACGCAAATTCACATCATCTTGTTTTCCTTGTTAAAACCGTATGCCATGACTTCAAAGTTTAACAATTTGAGTAGCAGTATTATAGTCATTTCTACAAACCGATTTAGTTTCACTGAGTTTGGACAGCACAACTGTAAGATATTTGCATTAGAAGTAGGCCATAACATATACTGCGCTAACACCGGAATGTTAAGTCATGAGACAAAAAAAGCAGCTACGCTACAACTCAACCCGCGAAACAAAAGCTGTACAGATATCAGCTAGTGGAAAACTATTCCAAAATGTCGAACGGTTTGATATGGAAAATCTCAAATAAAGGAAATTTCCCATTGTGAAGTGCTGTTTAAATAATGTTGAAGTTTTTTCCACATGTTCACCGTAATAAAAATGTCACTCAGTTTATTCCCTGAACTTGTGAGGGGGAGAGGGGGGAAATGTAATTAGGATATATTATGTTTTACTCGTTCATTGCACTTCGTTGTAAATGTCAGCTAGCCCATTAAGATAGCATAGTTGACGTGACGTGTAATTGTGCTATAGGTTTCAATAGGATTTGGGCTGAAAACGCTCATTGACAGGTGCAGAAAAATAGACTTGTTTCTATTTTCTAGTTCCAACGTGGTTTGTAAGTGGTCTGTGAGCGACAAGCATAGTCTGTGAGTGGACGGATCTGTTAACATACATACAACTCACCGGACAAACATCGGACAGAAACCGCCCCCGCAGAATGAAATAATCCGTCTCCGAAACAGTACAAATAAAACAGAACTTATAACATTGTGGGTAATATCCTAGCAAGCAAGCACATTGTAGCATCCAGTTCACATCCCTTCTATGAGCAAGGAAGCTAACTTTCAGTCAGCTTGTAACATCACGCTAGATCACAGCCCTTCTATGCTCGCTTCGTTTATTTCTTTCAGTAAGTGAAGCAATATTTTCTAGTTTACTAATAACATATAGTAAATATATCATGGCAGGACTTTGAAATATCAGAATCTAAGCCTTAACACTAGAAGTCCCAGAGAGGGGCCATTTGGCCTTTTTACCTAGAAAACGCACAAGAGGGCCAATTGGACCCAAGTCCCCCCTGTGGACACTCATTTTGTTATGGAAATGTGGCTGTTAGTGGCACATGGCCAGAGCCACTTGAACCTGTGTGGGGGAGGGGACACACCTTACAGCTCAGGAGGTTCTTTTGAGAGCAAGCTTTAGTTCTCAGATGGATAAATACCTCAGTGAACATAGCCATAAAGACTTAAACTGGACTATGAGCTGTATGCAGTGGAATGGATCAACAGAAAGGAAGGGATCAACACACTGACATTTATTGTTAAAAAAAAATAAATATATTTACAAAGAATGAAAAAGCAACTTTTCCCCCCAGTTTTGGTGTATGGAGGGTTGTTGCAGAAGTAATTGCTATTTATAAAAAAAAAAAAAAGAAACCCAAGCATATTTACAAAGAATGAAAAACCATGCATTATGAGTGAAATACATTTGAGCAGTCACTCACAATCCTGGCACTGCCATTGCTCCTTTCGGCATTTCCCACATGTATATCGGTAGCAGTCATCACAGCGCACAGTTGCATGATTGTCCTTACATTTAATTTTAGCCTGACACTTGGCTCTTTTTCCTAGTTGTGGTGTGGAGGGTTGTTGCAGAAATAATTGTTCATTTTCAGCCTTTTTCATACCCACGTGGGAGTGAGCCAACTCTCTTGCAAGCTCCAGCAGGAAATCCACCCGTCTCTCCTGCCTCCTGGTGCATAATTGATAGAGCACTTGTGCATTCAGTGCTGCCATATCTACCATGTTATAGAACACTGCTACTGTGTTTTTATTCCTCATTCTCACATTCACACAGAAGTAGCCAACATGACTTCATCACTGTAAGGTGTGACCCCTCACCCACACACTGCCACTAACAGCCTCATTACCATAACAAAATGAGTGATTAATGTATTCGGGAAAAGCGGTCGGGCCAAATGGCCCCTATGTGGGTCTTCTAGGTAGACAGAAAAATGCTGGGACTTCTAGTGTTCAGCCAGTATCACATTAGTTCTTGAAAGAAAATGGCGCACAAATGGTAAAAAAAACTCTTGCGAAGTTGGAGGACCCTTAGCTGCCTGTGCCCTTGCCTGACTTTAACGTGCTATGGAACACACCTGTTGATTGATGCCAGTTTATGAAAAAATGACAAATATTGGCTTCATAGCCCCTCAACATTTAATATCTACACCACTTTCACACCATGCAGTCTGCTACCACATGGTGGCGCTATGCTTGACTGCCATTAAACTCACACAGATATGTTCATAGTCATGACAGACATTAACCTGTCAAGTTTTATTCTTGTCAAACACTGCATAATGAATTGGTGACACAGTTCCTGTGTATCTGGATACTTATAATGTGATACTTAAATTCATCAAACTGTTGTTTCGTCATCTTATAACATATCAAAAATCTTTTCGCAATTTAACATCTACAACATGTTGACATCATGTATACCAAAACTGACACAAATCTGATGTATGGTTTAGGACAAGTGCGTTAAATTCCATTGTATGTCAAATCGCACAAAACTCCAAATATCTCACTTACTGTTGGGTGTGGCCATGCCATTGTATTGACCTTTTTTGTTCGTCTTAGTGAGATGAACCCACCTACCAAATTTCGTGCATGTACCTGAAAGTGTATGGCAACCACGAACGCTGCAGTGTCTCTGGGCAACTTCAGGGCCTGGGTATTTCTCTCTGAGTAGCGGGGGGAATTTCTGATGTGTGTGCCAAATTTCATGAGTTTTCATGCATGGGAACCGCCTCAAAAAAGGGCAAACGGCGCAGCGGGAAAAGAATAATAATACCAATCCTAGCAGAAACAATAGGGCTTCGCACCTCCGGTGCAGGCCACAGCCTGCACCTCCGGTGCTCGGGCCCTAATGACCACTGCTGCGAGACTTATGTATTGGTACATTGAGCCATTGAGCCACAACTCAGCATTGTGACAGTGTTGGTACTGGAGGGAAAGAAAAGTGGACAAATAGAGTGAAAAAAAGCAGGATGCATAGCGGAGAAGATGGTGGGAGAAAGAGTGCAGAGAATAAGCAGAGGATAAAGAGGGACAGCGAGAGAAAGAGAGAGATCGAGGGAGATGAGAAGTGAATGAGGATAGAGAGAGAAAGCAGGAGGTAAAGTTGTGATGGTGGGAAAAACAGAAAGTAGAGACTACAGAGAAAAGAGAGTGAAAGAGAGAAGTGGGGGGCTAGGCAAATAAAATGTGTGAGAGGGAGAGAGAAAAAGGAATATGAGAAGTGAGTGAGAAAGAGTAAGAGAGACAGAATGTGGGGGATGAGACATGAGTGAGGGAGATAGAGAGAGAGATGTATGTGTGTGGATGGAGTGTGTGTGTGTGTGCATGCATATGTGCACGTGTTTGCCTCTGAAAGAAATTCCTGTGCTATGGTTTACTGCACTCCCCTGTTCCCCATTCCATTTCCTGCTTCCCCCCATGGTTCCTGGTACCGTTTTTTGAACCAGGCTGTAAATATGTTTATTTTTGCTGTAAAACACTTCTGCTCATATTTTTGCTTTTGCAGCCAACCCCACAGAGTTTTTTCTTTATTGGTTAGCCTGGAAGGTTGCATCTATACATGCAAGGCAGTGGCAAAGGGAGGAAGTTACCAGGTTGTTAATTATGAGCACATGCCCACTGTAGGACACTTTCCTAACCAAAGAAAATAATTTCTTCAAGACATACCTTGACTTTTTCAACAAGCCCTTCAAAATGTTTCTGCATAAAAGGGACGTCCCCAATAAACACTATTAGGCCTGTAAAGTCATTAGTGCACTATTAGGCCTGTAAAGTCATTAAAAATGTTCAGGTGTCATTGTCCCACTGGCTATTAACAAGTATAGAAAGAAAGAATGAAAGAAAGAAAGAGAAAGAGAGAGAGAGAGAGCATGCATGCATGTGTGTGTGTATCAATCAAAGCTACACGTGGGGCAGTGACTGGGCCCCAATCCCAATGATATGAACGATATCATATAGTCCTGCGTGGGCCCCTGTAAAGCTCTGGGCCCTGAATCATCCTGATCTAACCCCCTTAGCGGCGCCCCTGTGTTAGGTTGGTCTGGGTTTGGGTAATTTCACTCATTTTTTTGTCACCGCTACTCTAGGGCTTATATTTGAAGATACAGGTTGATGTTATACCTGCTGGGCATTGCTGCCTGACGCACCTCCACCGCTGCCTTTGAGCAAGTGTGCTCCCTATACACCTGTGGACATGAACGGGTCATCAGCTGGGGACCACCAGTAAAATAGAGACACTGTTCCAACTCCAAAACTGTTCCACTGTTGCAACTCCAAAACGTTCAGCCTAACCTGGACACGAGTGGTTGTACAAATGTTTAAACTAACCCTTGCTCTGCTGCACTGTGAGTGAATGAGAAAGTGTGCGCGTGTATGAGAGAGAAAGGGAGGCAGAGAACCCTATCACCAAATACTTTGCTCCATTTTAGATGTTTACAGTGACAGCTATAGAGAAAAGCCAATTATTAAATTGTCCAAGCATTCTAACGGTCAGTTGTCAACTATGTCTCTAGCCAACTGGTTGTCCTGCCCACAACCATTTTAAAAGTTTGCATTTTCATGCACTGGTAATTCCCTGAAATTACATTCTTTAGTTTAACCATTGAAACTATTGAACTATTTTACTGTTCAGCCACTTCAAACTTTCAACTGTCATCAAGTACATTTCCAGCCAGCTATATTAAACCATTTAAATACCTGCAATATAAAAATGATTTTGTGGGGTAGTACATTAAACTGATAAAATAGTTAGAAAACCGACTGTTTTGTTTAACTACAACTATTTCGAAATAAAAATACTCACTACAAATATTCCCCATTAAATTAACTATTTAACTATTCAGCTATTCCAACTGTCAGTTGTCATCAACTACTGTA
Organism: Setipinna tenuifilis; assembly: GCA_030347295.1. NCBI lineage: Eukaryota > Metazoa > Chordata > Actinopteri > Clupeiformes > Engraulidae > Setipinna > Setipinna tenuifilis. Next base: position 31,011,556 of record CM059273.1, read on the forward strand.
TGTCTCCAACCAACTTTTTCCTCTGCCTACAACTGTTTCAAAATTAAAAGTCAGTACTACAATAAATCAGTATTAAATAATTTAACTACTTAAATTCAATATATGAAATATAAGAACATTTCAAATTAAAGACCTGAATTAACAATTATGAAGAGGTTATTAAACATTTCACAGTCAAAATAAGTGAAATATTGGGAAACTGTCAATGACTGAAATTTACATGCAGCTCTGTGCAAGGAATCTTAGCATTGGCAGCAGAATGCACTTATTACAGAATTCTGCTGACCACAGTCCTGGGACTTTGGCTTATAACCACTGTGACTTATAACGACCGCATGGGCACAAAGTTTAGTCCAATGAGGAAGTCTGCAATGTTCAGTTTAACAGAACAACCATCACTGTCCCTCATAGGGCTCTATTTTCACAATCATATGCGCATTGTCTAAAGTCTGTCGTGCAAGTTGCTTTGGGGGCGTTCCCGACACAATTTGGTATTTTGACGGTGGAAAAAGTGAACATTGCGCCAGGCGCATTGTTCAAAAGGGTTGGTTGTAAATTACTTCATTAGTCATGGGTGTGTTTTGGGCGTAACATACAATTAACCAATGAGAATTTATACTCTCATTCCCTTTAAGAGCCAGCGGGCGCATTGTCCATGGCCTGTTGCTATTACGATGGCGGATTTACCCGGACGGGAGGAGCTTTTCCCGGGTTTTCCTTGGCCCGGGCCGCCATTTCGTGGGGGGGCGCCACGAGCGCTTGGGGGAAATAAAATAAAAACGCTCCGTGTGTCATATCGCTGCAATCGGCACATTGGCGCCCCCCTGGTGATGGTGAACTGCTGAACTGCCGGCACCCTTCTTGCTGAGAAGGGTGCCGGCAGTTCATCTCTCTCCCTCGGGGGGGGGGTGCTGAGAGGTGGTCTCGCCCGTGGCGTAAAACACTATAGAACCGCCACTTGGTGGAGGAGACCGATCTGCTCGTGCGTGAAGTAAAAGCGCGTAAGCAGTTAATATTCGGGGATGGAAAGAATCCCCCCAAACCTCGGTGGGTCAAAGAAGTATGGGAGGAAATATCTTCAGTAATTGTGTGCTCCTTTGGCAAGAAGAGAACTTTCGAACAGTGCCGAAAGCGGTACAACAACGTTAGAAGACAGGGAAACAAAAGCTTTAAACTCAAAGGAAACATCAAAAATAAACGGAAGGTGGAGGTCCATCAAGTTTTCTTTTTGATGATTCGTCCATTTCTTTTCTTACAACTTGCCACGCTGTTTATTTAAAACGACAAAAGAAATCGTAAATAAACTGCAGAACATTGCAATCGCTGTTTATTTAAAACAACAAAAGAGGCTATACATGTTGTAACTTTTCTGCCAGTTCAGCTCGCCTCTCTGGCTCAGCAGCAGGTGCATCGGGGTTCAAAGCGTTGTGCGCCCCTAAAATAGCTTTTCAGCCGTGCGCGACTGATGAAAAACCATGGTTTACGCTGGTCAAACGACAATATGGTTTTGTGTCCTCATAATAGCATCTGGTGCGCTTTGCGCCAGACCACATCTCTTTTTTTCGCTGACACGCCCGTCACGATGCAATGTCATCTGCCATCTAGACAACATGATTTTTTGCCTGAAAAAATGAACGATGCGCTTGCACAGAATAGCAATGACAGCATGTCGGGAATGCACAATGCACCGCAGGAAAATAGGGCCCATAAAGTTTATGTCATTCCCTTTGCATTTGTGCCATGATGGTTACATAGGCAAATGTGTATGCGGAATGGCATGGCAGGTCCAGGTAGTGTTAAAGGAACCCAGGGGGTTGCCCTCTGTCTCTCTCTCTGTATCTATATGCTTCTCTCACTCCCTCTTGTCTCTTTTGTTCCTCAATCACTCTTCCTCTCTGTCTTTTCACCTCTTTCTTATCCCATGTCTGAACACATCCACTCCAGTGTTTTCCTGCTGATCAGTAAGATCACAATCCAAGTAATGCATGTTGTTTGCACACTGTGTAAACACTACACCCAAAAGCTTATTTTTAATGGTTAATCTGTCAATTTTTTCACTCAGCAGTTACCAGATCAAAATTTAGGGGGTCATTTTCAGATTTCTCCCTAGTACCCCCTCCCATAATGTTTCTTAACTAACAGCACTGCTGCTGCTAAAACAGAATTCTAGGGGGAAAAGTGCATTTTCTTTCTCTGATTCTTGTTCACTCAGCAGTAGATCTGTCATCATGTACTTGGTGACAAGAGGAGGTGTGTGTGGTGGTGGTGGTGGGGTATCTGTGGACCTTCTCTTAATTCTACTATGCACATCAGTGGTCCCCTGCGAGCTGTGTGGGGCTGCTGGAATCTTTTACTGCCCCCCCCCCCAAACACACACACACACACTCACACACACACACGAACATGTGCATGTAGGTCCGTGCAGAAAGCAGTGCAGCAGGAGTCTTACACAAGAGGCCCTGGTGTCTACAGTATGGCAGAAGGGCTGCTGTGGCCTCCCACAGGCTCGCAAGGAAGGCGGGTAAAAGTGCAAAGCTGCATGCACAGGCACATATGCACACACACACGCGCACATATATACAAAAGCGCATGTGCACTGTAAGTCACATGCATCTAAGTACACAAAAAGCACTACTGCTAACATCCATTCACATATATAAGCATGCCCTGCATATGTCTGGAAAACCTGCCCACATGTGCACACACACACACAATCTGTGGGTAGCCACTACTCAGTAAGCTGCTGAAGTGAAAGCAATGAAGAAAATCTGCTATGTTCTGTCGCCTCAGGGTTTTGTAATCCTAAGGGCTTTGAACACACACACACCAACACACATACACACCAGAGGAGATTTCTCTAAGACTGCAAGGGAAGCTCTGCTTCCCCTAAAATGTAAAAAAAATGTAATGGTCAAATGTTTACAAAATGCCTTAAAACATGTCCATTTCAAACACCAGTTTGTTAATAATAGACCCATTATCACAAATCAACTGAGTTGGTGTTGTTAACTTAGCATTCCACTTTGTTCTCATGCCATAGAGCCTATGGCCAACGCATTTCCTCATAGACGTCCAGCGTCAATGTACTTCAATGGGCCAGCACGGACCCCTCATTTTCTATGCATGGAAACTGGATGGTCATTGGAGAAATGCCATTTTTTTCTCCTGCCCCTGGACGCTGAGCGTTGTTGGTCCAGACTTCAAGCAGTCCCCGTGTTGATTGGTGAACCTCTGAATCCAGTTTTGATTGGCTGGCGTTTTTGATACATAGACTGTCACTTGGCTGCTGGAGCTCAGTGGCGGATGTTGCATGCATCGTAAGACAAGCAGTGACCAATTTGTTAGCATTTCCTCAGCGAAAATACTTATTCATTTCTTACACTGTATATAAATCACACTCACATTTATTTCCGTTTTGGTTTATTACAATTTTCTTGTTCGTTTTTAATTTTGTTTCGTTAGAATCATACTGTTAGGTAGGTTGGCGCTAGTGCTACGTAACTAGCCCACTAGCTCTCCTGAACTAGCCCGCTAGCGCACCTGCACTATGGCAGACCATTTTCTAGAGAAGGAACGGAGGGTAGAATTAACGTATAAGTAAATGGACAAATTTTATGATTAAGTTGGCAGTGAGCTTCCCCTCTTTGGAATACCAGCATCCGCCACTGATACACACACATAGATAGACAGGCATAAACACACACCCACATACACACAAAGAGGCAGAGGGCCCACACGCTGGCTACTGCTTACTGTGGGCGACTGCTCAAAACAAAGAGAGTGAGTGTGGTAGGGATACACCAACTATTTGCTCCTTTGAAAGTTTTGGTGTGGTATAGGGAGTGTCTTCCAAAGCACATTTGTGTCATCAAAACAGGAAAATCCCACTGCTGGTTAAAAATAGACAATGAGATTGGCCCCTGGCACAAATATTGGGTAAAGCCTCACCCCTAAAAGCTCTCTCCAGATCTGACTGGCATCCTCCCTTGCCCTCTTTTCTCCAATCAGTCTTCATGGCCATTGTATCTGTCTGATTGTCTGTCTGCCTGATGATCTCCTCACTTCTGTCCTCTCTTTCCACTTGGTCCTTAAGTAATATTCTCCTTGTCTTTCCAAGTTTATGTCTATACAATGAATTGTAATACATTACACATAGAAAACTAAATAGGAGTGTATCGTAATTACAAATCTGTTACATTAAATGAGAAATAAAACTGTCAGAATTTATATGTTTATCGTCAACTACTTTCACAGTACCTCTGAAGAGTCTGATATTTCAGTGCAGCAGGATTTTGGGCTGAGTGATATGTACACAAAACATTTTTTCAACAATAGTATCAACCATAAAAGTTACTGATGGTCAGAAACGTCCTACCGTTCGTAACTAATGACTGATTTGTATACTCTTGTTAACGGATGCTCTGCTTCATTGACTGAAAGGGCAAAAATGTTTGACACCACTGATCTCGAAAGAACAACTTAGTACATTTTTAAATAAATGTTTGAGGTTGGTTTAAGAGAGCGGCATGTTATTGGTTGGATTTTTAGAGATGGACATGGAGAATCAGTTTGGTTCGTTTGTTTCAAAGATTCGTTCAAAAGAACCAATTTCTTTGTGAACAATAGGCTCGTTCGTGTAGCACACCGGTCTGTCTACGGCTGTCTAACTTCGGCTACATGCGTCAGCAAGAACTCCGCCTCGCAGCATGGGCGGGTGTTTAAAAGGCGGCGGTCAAGTCGGACACAAGTCTTTTGTTTACACCACCTGATCTTCGTAGTAGATGGCGGAGAAGTCATGTGCTGTGCGTGAGGGACAAGAAGGGGGCGGGCGGTTGTAGTAGGGTGCATTGAGACTTCAAGTCAAGTCGAGTCGTTTTTTTAATAGCACATTTAAACAAAACAACAGAGATGTCCCAAAGTGCTGCACAACACAAGGATGAAAAATAACACGGCAAAACCATAACCCAAAGATCATTAATAGGTATAGCCTACTGACACAAAGCAATACAATAAAAACGAGATTAACAAATACATAAATCAATAAAAGATTGAGCTTGACAGCATCAGATACACGCCCCAGAACAAGCTAAAAAGAGAGAGAAAAGATATGTCTTCAAACTGGACTAAAATAACGTACATATAAGATGAGAAGTTCCGTGACAGAGCGCTACACAACATCCGTGTCCAGACGTCAATGAACTTTAAACCAACCAGGGCACAGTTGCGTCACTGCGGAGGCGTTAGTTAGACGATTCTAGCCGCGGAAAAAGCAACTGCAAGCGGCTGCACCTTTTGTCTACAGACGGCTACAAACGGCTACATCACATGGGTTTTTAGGTCATCTGACCTTGTGACGTTTTTGTGACAGCGCCACGCCTTTCTGGCAACTCTGACACAAAGTCTAACCATAATCAGGCTTGGGGAGTAACGGAATACATGTAACGGCGTTAAGTAAAAGGATACAAAAAAAAAGTAACTGTATTCCCCTACAATTACAAAAAATGAAGGCGTACTCAGATTACAGGTACATTTAGTGAAAATTGGGATTATTTAGCAGGATTACAATTTGAAAACATTTTACGTTATTTATTTCTTTTTTATTTCAAACTGGAGATGGAGGGGAAGCGACAAACTATCCTACAGACATGCATGCGCGCGCAGTTACACAACGGGCGAAATCGGGACTGACATGTCTCAGTAAAGACCGTCTCTGGTTCACTTCACTTGAACTTCGCGTCGTCGTCCGGCAGTATTGGCATGACTTCAACCAAGAACGCATTTAATGGGTGGAAATTCATCAGCAGTAATCCGAAAGTAATCAAGTTACATTACTTTAATATTATGGTTCTTGGATTACGTTACTGAATACATATTTTATGGGGTAACTAGTAACTTTACCAGAATACATTTCTAAAGTAACCCTCCCAACCCTGACCATAATGCAACATTTCCATCCCACAATGCATCGCTGACTACAGCCGGCTGTAGCCGTCTACCCTTATCCAAACACGGCTCATGTCTCCATGGCCATGAGTGACAGCGCTCTGAGGCACTGCTGTCCCTGTGTTGTTCTAAACTCATTTTTAATTCTGCCCATATGTGAAAAGCATCTCACGGAACTGATTTGAAATCAAGCTAGTGCAATGTAATGTAAATGTTACACCAAATTGAAGATGCTATCAATAGTAATCAGTTCTGAGAAACGTGAAATAGTTTTAGTAAAACAAAAACACAAGCGTCATCCCTACAATTTAAAATGGAAATGTGTGAATTGAACACTTCAAAAAGAAGTATAGTGAACTCATATAAAAGAAAAACTCTACATTTTGGATTACCCCAGTAAAAATAAGAATTGACACAAATGCTAAATTCACTAAAAAAGGCATCTGGTCCTGATAACATTATAACTGAAATGCCACAACAACCGGAGAAAAATAGGACAGAATTCAAAATTTCTGTAACGAACACAATATCCTGTGTAAAAGTCAAGTTGGATTTCTTAAAAACCACAGGACAACACATCACATATACACCCTACACACTCTAACCTCTTGGTGCTGCTGTCATACTCAGAAAAAGGGTTGCAGTATTGCCAGTCCTGAGCCCTGGCAGTAAACCCAACCAAGACCAAAATTATGATTTTTTTAAAGAAAACACACACACACACACACACCATTGCCACACTACTCCTACCACTGTTCATTGGGGGGGAGTAAGTGCTCTAGTTAATTAAGGACAGGAAACAGCCCTGCTCTTGATTCCCTGGCTGCTCTGGCAGTCTCATTAGGAGGACTAGCAGGAGCCCACTGCTCAGCCAACATCCACACTCAGGCTCTGTGTATCTGTGTGTGTGTGTGTGTACCATAGACAGTAAAAGAAATGGACTGAGGGATGGTGTCGTTTTCAAAGGAGACCGGATGAAGCCAGATTTTCAATTTTTCAAATTGGTCACTAGGCTACTGCGCAAACTGGAGACCCAGCCTTGGCCAGCGAACCCGAATACGATAAACTGACTAGTAGATGCTCAATCACAAATAAGACAACATACGGTAATTTTCTTAATGAATATATTTTTACCATCATCATAAGTACAATCATGCTAATTTAAGTGGAGGGCTAATATTGTACTGCGGGTCTTGATTCTTCCTCTACTAACTTTGGTTCCTGGCAATCTTAGAAGTTAGCATGTCGGGGGAGCTAGCTAGTTAACATGTACATACAAGGCTAGCATGTAGCTTAGCTTAGCCATCTTTCTTTGGGCTTTACTTGCATGAAATGATAAAGATCCTTAAAGATAATGATCCCTCTTACAAAAAAATTACGAACTCAAAGCTACCTCAATGGGAAATGTTACTGGAAATGTTTCCCCGACATGAACAGAAAACTAAGCAGATATGAGTATGGCTACGGCTTGTTATTCAAATAGTACAGTACATTTTCTCCTGTGTGACAGAAAGTTACTAGCAGATGCTTAGTTTGTGATTTTCTTAGTCATGCTTAGTCATTTTTAGCATAATTTCAGAAAAAGTTTTCTTACAAGACAATAGGCGCGTTCGAGTTACAAACCCATTTGTCTGCATCTGTCTGCATATGTCAACGAGAACTGCTCGTCACAGCTGAACACAAATCTTCAACCAGACTGAGCTTGCACCTTCCCGATCTTCGTAGTGGATGACAGAGAGGTCATGTGTTGTGTGTGGGGGGGACAAAGAGGGGGTGGGCGGTAGTAGTAGGGTTCACTGAGACTTCAAGTGAAGTCGAGTCTTTTTTTAAACAAAACAGCAGAGATGCCCCAAAGTGCTTCAAAACACAAGGATGAAAAATAAGATGGCAAAACCACAAGGCAAAGACCATTAATAGGTATAGCCTACTGACACAAGGCAACAAAATAAAAATGAGATTGTCTACATGCGCCACGAGTTTTTAGGTCATATGACATTGTCACATTTAAGTCTAACACGATTTCCAACCATCATGCAACATTTTCATGCCACAATGCATCACTGACTGCAAACGGCTGCAAACATCAAGTCGAATGCACCTCATTTCTACCTTTCCACAGGAATAGGGGCCAATGAAAGTCTAGTATTTCAAAAAGGCAATGACGTGGTAGTTTAGCGACCGGAAATCTACCTCAGTCACTGTCATGGCGGATGTGGAGCAACGGCAAGATTTCAATGCAGCTGTAGCTGATATTCTATCTGAAAATAGAGCAAAGTGCAGCCCTTGATGCATTTATTGCAGACCGGCTTCGGTAAATGTTGTTGTGGTCATTTCGGGGTGTGATTGGCTGAGAAATGGGGTTACAACACAGTGTGGCCAGACCAATGCTTGCAGAGCATTGAAAAGTCGTGATAGCCAGGTTAGTGTGCATGTAAAAGCCTCCGCACACCAAAAAGACTTAAAATGACTGACCACGCTGACTGCCAGCGATGTCTCTTGTCATCATCTTGAGTTCTCTCTGAAAAGTAGCAATTTTGCATTGCACCTATGGTCAACAACCACATACATTATGCACTTGCGTAAAAGGAATTTCTATGCATTCACTACTGCTGTTCGTATCATGCTTACCCTCAAAACGCCTCCAATGTAGGCAACTTGTAAAATAAATTTGCCCTCATTTGTACATTGTTCATACAATCTTATTTTCAAGTAAATAAGGTTATCAGTTAGCTATGTTGACCTGCTATGTTTAAAGTATCTCTTAGCAAGCTAACTGAAATTTAAATATTAGCAACTGAAGTTAGCCCGCAGTATCAAGGTATTGCAGTTGTATTTTGCTGGTGACGCACGTATTTTGAACATTAATTTGTTAGGTAAACATTTTTATTTGAAACAATTGTCTCATACCCTGTGAACATCAAAGCTGGGTGTAAACAGCCAACACTACTTGGTGTGCATAGAAACTGGCATAGCATTAGCTGCCCTTGACAAGTGGATGTAAATAAATGCAAGTGTCGGAGAGAATTTTTTCAATTTTTGAAACGGATTACGCTGGAGAAAGTTTGCTGCTCGCTGCTCAAATCTCGGACTGGATTATGGATCTTGTAGGCTCCCTGACTGATGCTGACTGACACTGAATATTTTTTAATGACTATTAACTCGTCTTTGAATGTTTGCCTGCTAGGGTGTTGGGTTTTGGTGGTGTATTGCAAGACTGCTATTATGAACTGAAACAAACTTTTGGGGTGTACAACATATTGCAAAACGTGAAATGTGGTCGCTGCGTGTTTTTTCTATTTGATAAGAACTCTATGATGTGTGGCACTTAAAACTATTGAACTATTACATTTGAAAAGCGTACATGCCATGAGTAAATTACCTGTTGTTCCCTGAACTCAGTGTGCAGGTCTGGGTGACTAAGTTGGAGGTGTTTCCGCCTTTAGGCATGCATGTTTTAAAACACTGTTTACACAATGGTGCATCAGCATCAATTGCCTCATCTTGTTCATTTGTTTTTTTAAACCGAAGTACTGCTATATGGCACTTACAACCCGTGGTTTGTCCACAAGTTGCAGCGTGGTGGCAGCTGCCATTCTCCCCTTCGTGCTCCACTATCTCTCCGTCTTCAACGTCTTTTTTTCTCTACAAGCTCTAGCTTCCTCCTCAAAACTTTACAACGTCATGTGCAAGGTATCGGTACCTATCCAAATGCAGTATAGTACCGTTTCAAATGCCTCAATACCACGGTACCAAATCAGTACAGGCATACCGTGCAACCCTAATGTCACATCACCTAAAAACTTGCGGGGAGTAAGATGCATATAGATGAATGTAGACAAATCCTCACAACTACACTGCTTCCACACAATTACAACTAACTAACGCCTCCGTGGTGACGCAACTTTGCCCTTGGTTTAAATTCACTGACATCTGTGCACATGTGTTGTGCGGTGCTCTGGCACTGAGCTTCTCATCTTATATTTACGTAATTTAAGGTCCGGTCTGAAGACATATCTTTTCTCTCTCTTTTCAGCTTGTTCTGGGTCATTTATCTGATGCTGTCAAGCTCACTCTTTTATTTACTGTGAAGCACTTTGCCAAACTGTGAAGCACTTTGAGCTGCATCTTGTATGTATGAACTGTGCTATACAAGTAAAGGTTATTATTATTATTATTATTATTATTACTTATATATTTGTTAATCTGGTTTTTATTTTACTAGACTATACCTATTTATGGTCTTTGCTTTATGGTTTTGACACGTTATTTTTCGTCCTTGTCTTGTGCAGGACATTGGGGCATCTCTGTTGTTTTGTTGAAATGTGCTATTAAAAAAAAGGTTCAGCTTGACTTGTGTTCGACTTGACCAAAGCCTTTTAAACGGCCACCCATGCTGTGATGAGCTGTTCTCGTTGACGTATGTAGACAAGAGTGACAAATGGGTTTGTAACTCGAACGCGCCTAATGTCTTCCTGTGTGAGCCGCACTTCCCAAACCTCAAAATTTGGTACAAAGATGCATGACAACACTGAAAGACTGCCCTGATGCTCGTTGTGCCCTGTACGTGAGAACGTGACATCAACGATGCGCCAGAGCCTTTATACTTGCGCTTAACACAAGCGCCAATCTTCTCCTCATCAGAGGTGTCAAATGCCACAGTAGTTAAACAGTTTGGAAAACCTTGCATGTCTCGACTGAGTTGCAGGTTTACATCTTGATTTGGGAATTGAACTTGGGAATTGAACTTGATTATTTAATGTGGTGCGCACGTAAGTTACAAAAAACAAGGAGCATGACAGCCAGATGCACACATTTTGACGCCACTTTCTCCAACACGTGCATGGCATGGCGAGTATAAAATTAGCTTCAGACGACCAACGTCAGGTGGTGTGTGTGGCCCTTAAGACTAAAAGACAGAAACAGCCAAGGACTGAACAACAGGTTGGCACAAAGACGCACGACAACACTGAAAGACTGCCCCAACGCTCGTCGTGCCTTGTACGTGAGAATGTGACATCAACACTGCGCCAGACCCTTTATACTTGCGCTTAACACAAGCGCCAACCTTCTCCTTATCAGAGGTGTCAAATACCACAGTAGTTAAACAGTTTGGAAAACCTTGCATGTCAGGGGAGTGAAACACTACTGATTTGCAGGTTTACATCTTGATTTGGGAATTGAACTTGGTTATTTAATGTGGTGCGCACGTAAGTTACAAAAAACAAGGAGCATGACAGCCAGATGCACACATTTTGACGCCACTTTCTCCAACACGTGCATGGCACGGCGAGTATAAAATTAGCTTCAGACGACCAACGTCAGGTGGTGTGTGTGGCCCTTAAGACTAAAAGACAGAAACAGCCAAGGACTGAACAACAGGTTGGCACAAAGACGCACGACAACACTGAAAGACTGCCCCAACGCTCGTCGTGCCCTGTACGTGAGAATGTGACATCAACACTGCGCCAGACCCTTTATACTTGCGCTTAACACAAGCGCCAACCTTCTCCTCATCAGAGGTGTCAAATACCACAGTAGTTAAACAGTTTGGAAAACCTTGCATGTCAGGGGAGTGAAACACTACTGATTTGCAGGTTTACATCTTGATTTGGGAATTGAACTTGGTTATTTAATGTGGTGCGCACGTAAGTTACAAAAAACAAGGAGCACGACAGCCAGATGCATACATTTTAACGCCACTTTCTCCAACGCATGCATGGCACGGCGAGTACAAAATTAGCTTCAGACGACCAATGTCAGGCGGTGTGCGTGGCCCTTAAGCCTAAAAGACAGAGACAGCCAAGGACTGAACAACAGGTTGAAAGGAATGCTTGCCAGTGACAGGAACACAGATTGAGAGGGGTAGGCACTGAGAGAGAGAGAGAGAGAGAGAGAGAGAGAGAGAGAGAGAGATGATTAGGAACAAAACAGGAGAAACAACAGAGGAAAATGGAGAAAGACAGGTAAAGAATCGAAAGATGCTTCCAATGTGTCCGACCTTTCATACTTGCATGTGACACACATGTCAATCTTCTTATCACAGGTGTCAAATGCCACAGTAGCTAAACAGTTTGGAAAACCTTGTGTGTCAGAAGACTGAAACATGACTGAATTGTAGATCTACATTTTAATTTGGTAATTAAACTGGATAAATCCAAAAGGCTTTGGGTCAGTTTTGGGTTGTGTTTTCAGCTGTATAAGCCTATTTATGCTGAATGTTTTTAAGTAGGAAAGACATTATTAGTGATGGTAGGGCAATAGTTAAGGCAAAATAAGTTAGCTTAATAAACGAATTGCAGACTTGCACCTATGTTGGTTTGTGGACAAAATTGAACAAAATCCTAAAAGGTTTTGGTGAGTGTTTGTATTTCTTGAAAGTTTTCAGCAGTATTAGCCTATTTGTGGCAATTAGAAAGTGTTTAGGCTGGTACTTACTAGGCTAGAGTTAGCTTAAACCACATTCGTCATTGGCTATTGTTTTAAAAACGCTATGCCAGATATGTATTGACGTCATTTGACATCACCTCCTGGCATGCACAAAGCAAGTATACATCTAGCTTGACTGTCACGTGTGTCAGCTGGTCACACCCTTATTCAAAATATTGGTCTTTGAACTACAGTGTTAATAATTTAAACACATACATGAATACATGCACAAAACACATGTCTGGCTTTACACATGAAATTAGGAATGCATTTTTGGGAACAGCTGGTGTGAAACCATGTCTGAAAACACTATTATGGAAATTGCTAATGTTGGTGTGTGGTGTGTCTGTGTACCAATATACAGTACTGCATTTCATCTGTGTAGTCCCTTACAACAATGTATATACATTCTTCCCATAAATCTGACATTATCTGTAACATTAGCTCAAGTCCTGTTTTGGCCTACTATTAGCATGCCCATATGACAAAGACATAAATGAATCTTACTAAACTTGTGTTTCATTTGAAACTGACAAGTAACATATATGACAGTAAACCATATACAAGATACTTGGTAAATTTCTACAAAGCGAAATTTATGTAAGTTGTATTGCTTTGTAAAACATATAAGTCTTACACTTTTGTTGTAGGAGAAATTCATGAAAGTGGCCATGATCACGAGTACATCATATCGTTAGCTTGATAGCATAATTGCCTAAGTCCTTTTTTGTGTTTTTGGAAAACAAGAAAAAACACATTTTCTAAAAATCACATGCATATTTTTTATTGATATTTTCACAGAACATTCAAGTAGATGTGAGAGAAAGTTTGGAAAAAGAACCAAACCGAACATCATTTTTTTATCAAATAAAAGTGACTTAGGCAGATTATGTTTTTCTGAGAATATAAAAAAACATTACATCTTCTCAGCCATTTTGCATACATCAAAACTGCCTAAGTCAAATAGATTGTATAAAAACGGCCTAAGTCCGATGGTAAAACTGCCTAAGTCAAATGAATGACTTTTTTTTTTTACTTTTATGAGTGTTGTGATTGGCCAATGACATAGGCAGACAGACAGGATGATGCAGAAGTGGTAGGGGAGTAAAGTTATGCAAAAATCTCAATTTGACCAAAAAATGACTTAGGCAATTATGCTATGAAGCTAACGATATATGAGACAGTTAACATACCATTTTTCTATTTCTTATTACATGGGTGTAGTTTAGAGAAATATTTTGAAGTGAATCAACCTGCATATACCTGGTAGACCCACTCAGGAGCTTGCATTGGAGAATGTCTTTACATTTATCAGAGTGTGAATAAAAATATTAATTATTAACTTTGTTAATAATTAATCAAGTGGACCTTACCAAATTATTTCTGTAGTATTTGTGAGTAGTACATTTTGTGTAGTCACTGTTATTCTCTGTGAGCAGCATATGTGTTGTATTTAGGTGAAGGAAACCTGGACTATTTGGCTTATGAGCCTTAATACTCTCTGTCTGTAGTGCCTTACATAGCTCTGATTTATTCGGTGCTTTTTCCCTGTTGTATTTTGCATAGTTCTGTTGTGTTGAGTTTGTGGCCGATTACGGTATTTAGCAGGCGCTTGGGAGAATGGAGAAAAACACTATATTGCAAACAAAAACACTTAGGTAAAACATAACACAAGAAAGAAAGTATAATCAAGTATAACCATAACTACAAAGACTTACATAGGTTGATAGTAATCAAGTACTTAATGTAATGATAATTAATCAAATATGTTATGCTGTTTTTGACTTGGCCCTGTTGACTTTTGTTTGCATCTACTGTTGGGTTTGTTTTGTGGCTGGTTATTGCCTTCATCAGCCAGGCTGTTAGTATGCACAGGGCTGCAGCTCAGATTGATTGATCCACCGTTCGGTCCTTCAGTCCGACTGCCAACAAAAGGCCTCCACAAAACTCTCCTCTTGGGAGAGTTATAATCACTGGGCCATAAAAACATTTATGCACACACTTACACATTTTATCATCTGTGGAAGAGGCTATTGCACTGTTCTATGCATGTCCTGTTCAGCTGAAAGCCATAGAAAGACTTGAGAGTCCAGTCTGAATTTGTTTCATTCTACCAATTGACACATTCAGGTGATGTTGTTTGTTTTGTATCCACATCCATGTCATGATCCATGTCGTTGTCTATTAAGTATAATTCTAAGTCAGCTGGTTGCATCACTTCAAACTAGATGATTTTAATTACAGTACCCTCAACAAAGAGTACATTGCATAACCCATATTCAGGTAAAGAACCATACTGAAATAGCAAGCATGTGAAAGGCATCTGTCAATGTTCTCTCTCAGCGATTGTGACATGTTTTAAGGAATAGCTCTCAGAACACTAGGAGGCCTTTTAGTCACCATAGCAATTGATTTAGTCATGTGTCTCCATGCTGAGTTGGAAATGATTGGTGAAAGATCAGGGAGGCAGGGTTGACAGAGCGATAGATGTGTGTGTGTGTGTGTGGGGGGGGGGGGATGTAGAGAGAGAGGAAAAGGAAGGAAATTACATTATCATGATTTGCCTCTCAGATATGAAGGACCAATATTTCTTGATGCGGTTTACCACCGCTTATTTCTGCCTCCCACACATTTACCTCAATTTGAGCATAAACTAGGCTTTCTTCTTTCTCTCTCTCCCTCCCCTCTGCCCTTCTCTCACTCTGTCACTCTTGCCACCCCTCCCATTCCTCCGTTAGTTTACCCTCGGCACCCTCTGCCAACAAATCCCCTTATCTCTTTTTCTGTCGGTTGCTCCATATTGCCAATATTTTACCAACCCCACCTCACTCCACCGCTAACTCTCCTTCCCTATCCAGTGGCCCCACAACTGACATTTAAAAGGTTACCGCCACCTCAGATCTGAAGGAGACCTGCTGATGCCCCATTGTTGCCTGCACCTGTGTTCTGTGGCGCACCCCCTTGTTGGTGTGTGTGTGTGTGTGTGTGTGTGTGCATGTGGGGGGAGGGGTCTGTAAGTTTATGGTTTTGTCTGCCTTTGTCTTATTTGTGGCTGGATATCTCCATGTCTCTCACCTCCAGCTCACAGTCTCTGCTTGCAAACTACTGGTAGTTTTGAGTGCCTCCCTCACTTATTTTTATGACCCACTGTGTTAGCGTTAGTGCGGCCATTTAGGTTTAGAGGTTTTTTCCGCTTTTTTATTCAGTGATTTTGTGTCAATGATTCTGGGAACACTGAAAGACGGGGGAACATGAAACTTCTTAAAGATGAAGCCTCATCTGGATGATAAGGAGTAAGCTGTTTTGGTGCCTGGGCAAAAAGGAAAGAATAAAATCATTTGTCGCAGAATAACTTGCTAAACTTTGCAATTAAGAACACCACCTAGGGAATATTGTACATGTCAAAATTGAGGTTTTGAATTGCCAAAATTTTGGCCAAAGTCCTTATCGCATGAAATTTGCCATGTAGGATCAGTACTCCAACCTCTTGAAGCACATTATGTTTTATAAAGTTTGTTCCATAGGGGTGCTATAATTCCAAAAACACATTTTGGCTAATAACTACAAAACGATAAGGTATAGAAACACAATTCCCTTTCACTGAAAGTGAAAGGAAAATAACTCCTCGTTCATTACATTCTGAAGAAATTTTATGTATGTCATTTGTGAAAAGCACCTTAAAAGTCTTATTAAAATATTGTATACCCTTTGTACTGAACTTCACAGCACATTGCGGCAGTCATACTTTACTTACACGTCAGGAGACACGCACAGACTCAAATGGCCACACCATCACAGATTAGACATGCGTGTGTGTGCCACTGTGTCTGTTTTATTGTCTGATGCATATTGTCTGGATGGCGTATGTTGCGCCTGCACTATGGTAAACAGCACCACTACCATCAAACATTTTACTACTCTGCAGTTTTAAAATATTACATTTTTGACACCCATTTTTGACCATGGTTAAAAAGCCCACAATACAATGACTTGTTTCTGAAAATGTGCTGTTTATTAAACATAAAATCATGTATAAATCAACATAGCGTTTGTCTTACCGTGTCCATTATCTTGTCATTGTTTTGTGTTTCTATAAAAATGTTTGCCACCAACTCTACGTTTAAAATGACATGTACTGAATAGCGGTACATGGCATGATCGCAGCAGTATCCTGTGAACTTCAGCACAAAGGGAATAATAGTGCCCCTATGTAATGAATATCCATGCTGTAGTTATAAGACAAAAGGTAATTTCAAAAAATATTATATCGCCCCCAATGGAACCAATTTTACAACACATAATGTGGTCCTACATGGAAAATTTGATGCAATAATAACTTTCTCTGGCCAAGATACTGCCAATTCGTAAACGGAATTTTTACAGGTACAGTTTTACCATAGGTGGTGCTACAATGACCATTTATGGACTGAGTTTGGCAAGTTATTCCCAAAAAAATATTTTAGATTTACATTTTGTAAAGACTTTACACAATGTGGTGTGGTCTTAAAGAATGTTGCACCCATTAAGTATAGAACAGAACAGAATCAGAATTCATTGTCATCGTAAAAGCACAATGAAATTAAAATAGCTCTTGTTTGGTGCAAGAAGAAGAAAAATAATGAAAATAATAACATTAGTAATAATAAGTAATAAATAAATATATAACATATATATAAATATAGATGTTAATATAGCTGTAAGCAGCGATGAGGGGGCCAAGCACCTGGCTGTAACAGTTCCCTCTAGCAGGTGTGTCTATCAAGTTTGTTTGGCATGTGCAAAGTCTTTCTTGACATATGACCTGAATTACTGTTTGGCAGCTTTGCCACTCAATGCAATTGGCTGTGACACATGATATAGTCAAGAAGCATGTCCCTAAGTTTGGTTACGATACATCGAAGCGTTGCTGAGATATGACTGCACTTTCTGATTGTCTCCTTTGCCGCCCAATTCAATTGGCTGTGACACGCAAACACTTTCACTGATTAAATTGCCCCATAGGTTCCTTTATATGGCTTTGCCTAAAGACTGTATTTGCCAAGTTTCGGGAAGTTTGGACAACATTTGTGACTTGTGAATATTTTGTTTCACTTTTGACACTTTTGAAAATGGAGGTGGGAATTGATGTCATGGGGGTTGTTGAACTCGGCTTGATGCAAGGATTCACAAAATATAATCATTTAGTTTCAGACCAAAACACATTAAGAGATATGACCCAAAACACATTAAGAGATATGCCCCGTAGTGGTCAAACTGCAACACCCTTGTCGTGACTTGTTGTGATGTTGTCAAGAGTCCTGTCACCAAGTTTCGTTGCGAAAGCGTTGCCGAGATATGACCTCACTTCTTGATTGGCGACTTTTACGATTGGCTGTGACACGCAAACGCTTTCACTGATCAAAATGCCATATAGGTTCCTGGATGAGGCTTGGTCTGAAGATTACATGTGCCAAGTTTCGGGAAGTTTGTGCAACATTTGTGACCTGTGAAAACTGCATACAGTTTATTAAATTCGGCTTGATCTAAGGATTCCAATGACCACAAGTTTTTGAAAACCGGATGTACGGATCAAAAGTTACACACACGAACACATGTCCAACTTTGACCTGTTGGTGGCGCTAGAATCTGTGCTCCATTGACATGAAACTAACTGAAATTTATCTTGACGATGTCTTGAATCAGTGTACCAAATTTCAAAACTTTTTATCAATTGGTTCTATGGGCTGTCATAGACTTGCTTGGCGGAAGAATAATAATAATAAGGAAAGCTAGTAAAACAAATTCGCAGCTTCGCTGCTTGGCCCCCAACAATGGGTGCCTTCACAGCTTTGCTGCTTGCCCCTCAATAATAATAAGAAAAGCTAGTAAAACAATGGGTGCCTCTGCTTGGCAACCAAATATATAAATATAGCAAAGTACAGTTAGGCCCAAAAATATTTGGACAGTGACACAACTTTTGTTATTTTAGCTGTTTACGAAACCATGTTCAGGATACAATCATATATTCAATATGGGCTTAAAGTGCAGACTGTCAGCTGTAATTTGAGAGTATTCACATCCAAATTGGAGCAATTGTTTAGGAATTACAGCTTTTTAATACATAGCCGCCTCTTTAAGGGACCAAAAGTAATTGGACAATTGACTCAGAAGGCTGCAAAAGAAAAAACAAGGCTGTATGGGCTCTTCCCTTGTTATCAATTAAGCAGTTAAAAGGTCTGGAGTTGATTCCAAGTGTGGCGTGTGCATTTGGAAGCTGTTGCTGTGAACACATAACATGCGGTCAAAGGAGTGCTCAATAGAGGTGAAACAGACCATACTCTGAGGCTGAAAAAAAGAAATCCATCAGAGAGATAGCAGAAATGTTAGGAGTGGCCAAATCAACAGCTTGGTACATTGTGAGAAAAGAAGAATGTGCTGGTGAGCTTGGGAACTCAAAAATGCCTGAACACCCATAGAAGACAACAGTGGTGGATGATTGCAGAATCCTTTCCATGGTGAAGAAAAACCCCTTCACAACATCCACTCAAGTGAAGAACACACTTCAGAAAGTAGGTGTATAAGTATCTAAGTCTATCATAAAAAGAAGACTTCATGAGAGTAAATACAAAGGATTTACCACAAGGTCCAAACCATTAATCAGCCTCAAGAATAGAAAGGCCAGAATTGACTTTGTCAAAAAACACCTGAAGAAGCCAGCCCAGTTTTGGGACAACATTCTGTGGGCAGATAAGACTAAGATCAACCTGTACCAGAATAATGGGAAGAAGAAAGTTTGGAGAAGAATTGGAACAGCTCATGATCCAAAGCACACCACATCTTTTGTAAAACATGGTGGAGGCAGTGTGATGGCATTGGCATGCATGGCTCCCAATGACACTGGTGTCACTTGTGTTCATTGATAATGTGACAAAAGACAGAAGCAGCCGGATAAATTCTGTAGTGTATAGGGATATACTTTCTGCTCAGATTCAGCCAAATGCAGCAAAGTTGATTGAATAGCGCTTCACAGTACAGATGGACAATGATCCAAAACATACTGCAAAAGCAATTCTGCAATGGCCGAGTCAATTACCAGATCTCAACCCGATGGAGCATGCATTTCACTTCCTCAAGACAAAACTTAAGGCAGAAAGACCCTCAAACAAGCAACAACTGAAGATGGCTGCAGTAAAACCCTGGCACCACAAAGGAGGAAACCCAGTGTTTGGTGATGGTCCATGGGTTCCGGACTTCAGGCAGTCATTGCCTGCAAAGAATTCTCAACAAAATATTAAAAAGTACCATTTTACTTAGGTTTATGTTTGTTTATCCAATTACTTTTGAGCCGCTGAAATGAGGAGCATTTGTATAAAAATAGCTGCAAGTCCTACATCATATATTTTTGTTCAACACCTTGAAATAAACCTTAAAGTCTGCACTTCAATTCAGTTGTTTCGTTTCAAATCCAATGTGGTGGCATGCAAAGCCCAAATCAGGAGTTTTTGCCTTTTTATTTTGCACCACAGTGTGAAAAAGTGAGCCAGTGACAAAAACAAAAATGTAAACCCAAACAAAACTGTAGAAAAATATATCTATATACTATATAATATACTATTTACAGAAATAAACAGGCTATGAGAAGCCAAATGAAACATAATAAACTAGCCAACAACTCACAATGCAAAGCTCATACACAACCAACACACGTAACTGAGGGTTCAGAGCATTAACACACACGTCCATTTACCATACAGCTCTCCCGACAACTGAAACACATCCCTGCTATAAAGGGCATCTTAACACACCCTGCCGGTGGACCATACCATTCACAGTACTCCGCAGGGGTATTTTAGGCAATATTGAGGAATATAATAAAACGGCGCCAGCATTCAACACATTACACCAGGCCTTCTACATAATTGTACAAGTACAAATATTAGCAATTATGTCGATACAATTCTTAATTGATTTTCCGAGGGCACTAGAATGCACACACGTGAACGTCCCCCGGAATAAAGCGTCTTCACTCCCAGTTCACGCTCCTTTGGCCCAACAAGGAATGCTGCAACGCTGGTAAATTACAGGTTTTAAATGCTAGGTAAACACTTGTTCTTAGACATTTTACCAGACCCCTCAGTTGCATTCACAATGATAGATATTACACCTAGACACTGTACAAGAATAAACAGGCATGGTGGTAAAACGCTGTTTACATGTCGTGTTTGTTTGCATGCATGTGTGTAGAATGTTATGCATGGGGAATGTTATGCTAGTAAACTTAACTATGTGTGCACTCATAAATAATGAAAACAACACATAACCCCACATACAGAGATGGAATAATCGTATACAAAAGTTAGTTACTGCACTCGACTGTCACAACCACCGGGCTCATACAGTGGTAGTGACATTAAAAGGGGAGACCACACCGATTTGTTCAGTGCAATAATAAATGTTTATTGAGAAATATTAGACATATCAGTGAACGTGATGATTAACCAAGTGTTTGCATGTCAGTAATGGAGTGTGGTGTAAGCGTGCAAAAAGT
This sequence comes from Setipinna tenuifilis, assembly GCA_030347295.1. Classification (NCBI taxonomy): domain Eukaryota; kingdom Metazoa; phylum Chordata; class Actinopteri; order Clupeiformes; family Engraulidae; genus Setipinna; species Setipinna tenuifilis. The sequence continues at coordinate 31,032,452 of CM059273.1, forward strand.
AAGAGGAGGAGAGCTGCGGCGCACCGCGCAAACCAACGGCCAGAGCAGCCACAGAGAAGGACAGCCAGGGCCCGAGTGAGAGAGCGAGCAGACCGGAAGGCCTCCTTTTAAAAGGCCGCTCCAATCAGCCGTCCGATTACCCAGCACAGCCAGGTTACAGCTCCAGGTCCAAGACAAAGGCAGCAACCATAAACCATGCAGAGAAACACAGGCCATCCTACCGCACAGCAAAAGCCGGGCGTAACACGACAAACACGTAGCACAGCCAGGGAAAAGTTTGCATGACGTAATTAGGATGCCGTGACGATGAGTTCTGGGGCTGCATCGTCACAGGGGGCGGTTAGTGCATGTGGGAGTTCAGTAAGGCTATGGGCTTGGGGATAAACCTGTTTTTCAGTCTGTTTTGTGGCCTGAGCTGAATGCTGCTGTAGCACCTCCTGGAAGGCAGCAGCTTAAAAAAGTTTGTACGATGGATGTGAGCTGTCCTTGACTATGGCTTTCACTCTGTTGAGACAGCGGGAGCTGTAGAGGTCAACCAGTGTAGGGGGAGAGTTGCCAACAAGCCTCTCAGCCGACCTCACCACCCTCTGCAGTTTCCTTCTGTCTTTTGAAGTGGAGCTGGCAAACCACACTGAGATGTTATACATCAGCAGGCTCTCTATGCAGGTTCTGTAGAAGGTCTCCAGCAGCATACTGTCTAGTTTCTTCCTTCTGAGCACTCTCAGGAAGTGCATACGCTGTTGGGCCTTCTTGGTAGTTGCTGTGATGTTCTTAGTCCAAGAAAGGTTGGCAAAGATGTGGATGCCAAGGAACCTGAAGGTGCAGGAGAGGTGGGGTCCAAGTTCAACAGTCTGGGGCTGATTTTTTAGAAAGTCTTCTATCCAGGAGCAGGTGAGTGGGGGGAGACCCAGATACACAAACAGCAATCCCACATAGCTCCCTTGCCGCTCCAGGTGGCAGAGAGCAGTGTGCAGGGCTATAATTTTAATATCTGCTGGGCTTGTCCACCTGTTGAGTGTTCTTGTGCTAGCTGGGCCACCTGTGAAGTCAGCACCTGACGGTAGAATAAACACTTTCCTATGGATTACTTTGCGAAGCTTGGCTACTATGCCTGATTCGGATATCAAACTTTTTACATCATCTCACTGGATCACTGGGTTTCTCCTTGCAACTGAAAACCTGCACCTGTACAGACTGCAAGAGATGTGCCTACTCCAATTCAGCTCTGCTGTTTGTAAACACAGACAGGGGACCCCATCAGGCCACCACCACCACCGCTATCATACAAAGATGGTGTGGATGATTCTCCTCCTTAATCCTTTCGGGCAATATTCATCCCAACCCAGACCCTGAGCTGATCTGGCTTCAAAATACAGGTGAACTCAAAGATAGTTGGGGACTGCATTTTAATAATGCCAATGCGCACAGCTTGGATAATAAAATCGATGCTTTTTATCTGGGCAAAGTTGACTGAATGTGACGTTCTAGTTCTGTCGGAAACATGGCTGAAACAGTCAACCTCGAGTACTAGCATACACATCAAAGGATATAATGTTTTTAGAACTGATTACGCAAGCTGGCATCTGGGCCGGCTTTCCTGGGGTTCACTGCCTTAAGTGTTTGCCTCACCTCATGCTCTGTGACCGTGAGTGAGGGGCAGGAGGTTTGTGTAAGCAGTGATGGTGTGATTGTGTGCTGTTCCGTCTTAAAAGGAGCAAAGATACAATTTAGTTCTTCTGCTAAGACTATTGGGCTAAAATTAGGCCAACACCCAGCGCATTTAGACTGTCGTGCCCAGGTGCTAGTTGGTGCCAAAGGCAGGCCAATTTCAGGGCTATTCCTGGCCCCACAAAAATCTCTGGCCAAGGGGGGGCTACTTCGGCCCAGGGGCAATGGTAAAGGGCAAGGTGTACCTGTCAGCCAGAATCAACAAAACACATGCATGTGACTTTGGGAATGTGCTTAAAATATATATATTAGGGACTTTAACATTATTAAAGTTCATAGACATCCACTAGGTCTTAGACATCCACCTGTGTGGACAAAACTAACATCAGTCATTACATGGTGAGTAGTAGAAATGACAAACCCGTAGGCTACACCATTATTCAAATAATGTCTATGTTCTGCTACTTGGTGAAAAGCGGTTGCAGGCACCTCTCATATTACATTCAGAGCACTACAAATGCCAGCCTACCCTAGAAATGCCAGCTTGACACTGGGCGAAAATGCTCTGTTTCTGGGGATATTTGTTTGCAAACCTCGCCACTCATCATACACCTGCACCGCCACTTTGACATGAAATAACTTCACATAGGAGACACCCCACGCCTTGATGTTGGTATTGTTGGACACCGGAGAAACCACTGCAAAACATATTTGCCTAGATCGGAAATCTGTTATGTCATTATCTTGTAAGAAATGCTTATCTGAAATTGTGCTAAAAATGACGTCACACATCATGCAACGGCTAGTGAGTTTCTGTCACACAGGAGGAAATTTACCCTACTGTTTGAATAACAAGCCATACCCATAATCATGCGCATTTACTTTTCTGTTCATGTCAGGGAATTGTTGTTCTGTTCATGTCAGGGAATTGGTATTTCTTTGTAACAGGAATTGGAGTTTTTGTGGATTTTACTGTTCGATGCAAATAAAGCCCAAAGAAAGGTGGCTAAGCTAAGCTACATACTACAGGTCAGTATGGACGTGCTAACTAGCTAGCGCCCTTGACATGGTAACTTACAAGACTACCTGGAATGAAAGTCTACTCCAATAAATGTGATTGCAACCATAATGGTAGAAAAACACTCATTACGAAAATTATCATCTGCTGTCTGATTTGTGTTTGAGCATCTACTCATCAATTTATCATATTTGGGTTTATTGGCCAACGGCACTCGACATTGGAGTTGGACCAAGCGAAACGTTGAAAACTTGGCTTAATCCTGTCCTATTGAAAATGATGCTATCCCTCAGTCCATTTCTTCTACTGTGTATGGTTTGACTCAGGTTTGACGGTCTTTTTCTCCTCCTTGTCTTTGTAATGGTGGATTCATATAGACAGTGGGGTGAATAGCATCTCTTTGTGATACATAACACCAACTACTGCACAGGAAGAACGTAGCAGTCAACAGGTATTTCAGTCAAAATTCAAAATGTAGTAGGCTCTTTTCATGTCAATCATCTGGGGTGGCACCTGCGGAGTCCAATCAGATTTCAGGAGGGTCCAGTGCCACCCTGGTCCCTGCTTTGGCTCCACCCACAGTGATAATGGAGATGCCTCAGCTGCTTGTCAAAGAATCTGGTCACTGACATGGTAGTAGTGGACTCTGATGACAAATGCTCATGGTGGCTTTCCATTGTTTAGCTATGGGTGGAGAGAATGATGTACTCTGTCCAGCAAAGGCTTCTCCTCCAACTCCAACATATCCTGAAGTAGTTTAACAATGAATTGAGTAGGACGAGACCCTTTTTCTTCCTCAGGTATGCCTAGTATGCAAAGCTTGTGTTTTCTCTGCCTGCCCTCCAGATCATCAGATTTAGTTTTTTAGTGCACACACTTCTGCAGATAACTCACTAAGTTTGGCCTCCTTGTTAGCTACAGTGTCGCTGTGTTGAGGCAAAACACTCCAACTCATAAATAGTGGTGCTATGAGTATCCACTGTAGCTTGCAAGCCCAACAAGAAGTTTTTGAGTTCCTCTCTAACAGCTGTGAGTTCGGTGGACAGCGAGTCCACTTCAATTTTGCCACATACATCCGCTTTTAAAGCTTGTAAGGTGTGCACGAATGCGTCTTGATGCTGGTCACTTTAGCATTGTTAGCGCTACCTTTAGCTGTGCTTTTTGGAGAGTCTGGCTTGGAGCGGTCTTACTCTTCGAAGTGTCACGTCTTGGTTGAGGATCAGTCATTTTCAGGCAGGAGGTAATGCAAACGTCAACTTAAACTTTTAAAAGTATAGTATGTAAGATATTTCACCAAATATTCGCTATACTGTGCTTTATAGGAAAATAATTGATGCACTTGGCAGGAGCTCACGGAAAACACATCTACTCCATGTGTGCGCACTAGCATCCCATCATAAACAGCACAGACAGACAGTGTCCATCTTTATTTTTTTGAAGTTCCCATTCTGTTTAAACTGGGGGGCACAACTGTGACGGTTTTGGAGATGGGGGCGGATGTAAGCGTAATCGTGAGGGGACAGTCGCCCAGTTGTCTGCAACCAACAGGAAAGGCTGTTAGCACCAACTAGCCCGAAAATTATCTCGGCCTGGCCTGGCTGATAGTGTGACTGCAGCCATGATTGATCGAAGGAGTCATGCAGAGCTGTGTGTGTGTGTGTGTCCCTAGGCTCCAGTGGTTTGTTATCTTTTATGACCCGGCTGTCTTTTTCCACTGGCACCACAGTGACATCACACCTCTGAGGGCTTTATGAGGTGGCCATATGGGCACTATGGAAACAGTCATGCATGTCAGAAAACAAACACACACCACACACACTCACACATACACTCACACTGACATACACACACCTAGAGAAACAAGCATGCACTTAAGGCTTTTTTCCCAGGCACTCACTTTTTTGCATAGGCTGGCATTGATGTCTTTCTTCATCATTTCACAACACATAGTTATTCATTATGTGGGTGTAGCTTTGAAGCAAACAAACTCAGGACACACATGTTTATTCGACTACATTTGATTTAATAGACCACTCGATATGCCTGTAATGCTATAATACAGTAAAGCAATAACAAATGTGTGATTCATCTGCCTCTATCTCCCCTCCCTCTCTCTCTCTCTTCCCCTCTATCTCCTCCTCTTTCTCTTTTTTTCTCTCTCTCTCTCTACTTTAGTCTGCTTCAATAGAGTTATCGTCATGCCGCCTTTCTGTTTCTATGGCGACGATTTAGGAGCGTGGCAGGAGTGTGGCAGTCTAGCTCACGTGTCAGTAGTACTTACACACGCATCCACATATGGACTACACACACACACACACACACACACTACAAACACTCTGTCTCTCGATCTTTCTCTATCTCACTCACTTACTCGCTCACAGTCTAGAGCTACCTTTCATCCTCCAGTTCATTCAACACAGACACACTGATCAACTATATTGCCACATCTGAAATGTGTGTTTGTTTAGGTTTAGCTACCTTGAGAGCACTTTTTGCAGTTATGGTATACAGCAAAAAGGGAATTGACTAAAGTCTTCTGTTTCAGACTGTTGTCAGACTGTCACTGGTATGAGTTTTGTTGCGACTGTAGCATTTTGGGTTATAGTGGTAGTGATACTGCTTCTGACAGATGAACAAATACATTAAAGATCCATCAGATAGATACAGGTTAAAGCTGTTTTTGGGTGCAGTTTATTTATTGCTGTACCTAATACATGGCATAGTATATACGAACAGATAGCACATGGCTTAAATCCCATCATGCCTATTGCAGGGGTGCAGTATGGACAGAGTATGCCCATATACATGTCATATGCATACACATTCGTGCCCATATACAAGTCATAGCATACAGATTCATGGGAAGGCTTTTCCCCAAAAAGAGCCTTTCTGCTAGTCTGTAAGTCTAGATATACACTAGCAGTAACAATTGATTTTTTTTCCTGGGTACAGTCTAGCAACGACCCATTAAAGCTCATTACATATTTTCCTACATGTGGTCAGACCAATCACATCAGTCTATGCTTGTAAAGAGTTGTTAAACGGTTTTAACATTATGACAGGGCATGTAGTTCTCTGATTGGTTGTAGCGCTATCCTATTGTGTGCAGTTGGAAAGGCAACTGTTGATACCACCTCCTGCATTGTGCATGGCCATTCATTGTGGCCAGAAAAACTGGATGCCATATGTTTCTGTAGTAGTTCTGTAGTTCTGTAGTAGAAAAAATTTATGTATAATGTCTGTGATTGATTAACCCTTTCCTTCTCAGTTAGTCACCCAATTGCCATTCCATTCAATTTCAAATGTAATGATTGCCTTTAGTCACAGATTTAAAAAATCATGAAAAGAAAAAAGGAGTGCATCCCAGGGTCAAAATTGTGAACAAAGAGGCTGCTCTGAAGCAGTTATGTTAGCATAATTCATGAATTGGCATTTAACCAGTATTTAACAAAACTTTTTTTTAATTGTCAACAGGAGTAGCTCAATGTTTTTTATTTTAACACTAGCTGTACTGCATAATGGTGTATGGTATAACCGCCATTGGGGGATTTTTGGAATATAAAATACAAATGCTAATAGCTTGGAATGGCCAAGCGTAGTAAACTGTTTTGATCAGAAACATTCGCGTTCAGAAATCACGGTTATAAAATGGTTATGCTGTGTAGGTCTAACTGGTGGACTTTGAGATGGAAATCGACATGTGAGGTACTAGTGTATGGCATTCTATGTCAACACTTTTCCCATCAAGCAAGTTTTAATCCTATTTGTGATGTTTTTCTCACTTTAGCTTTGACAGGTGATTGTCCTGCAAGAGGTTTCATTGAATATAAGGCAAAAGAATTTTGATTTTAAACTATAACGTAATATAGACAACAGCCAAAATGTGATCTTGTAAAATTTCAACGCCTCTTATACATGAAATTTCACAGCACTTCCCATGCTTCCAGAGGTTGTCTTACTGATTGTACGTGACAAATTTTGTGTAGTTCCCGCCTTCTTGGTCCAAGATATTGTGCTTATGGGATGGGTTGATACACCTCTGTGACACTGAAATACCAAAATAAATGTATTGTCTGGAAAAATGGTTGGTGAGTTATTTATTGAAAACTTTTTCCAGACCCAGATAAAGACACAAAATCTGGCGTGCACTGCTAAGAACGCTGTGTAGATGTAATGTGTCATAAAATAGCCAATATTTTGGACCGAGAAGGTGGGAACTGTACAAAATATGTCATTCACGATCAGCACAACAACCTCTATAAATATGTCAAGTGCCATAAAATTTGGTCTATATGGGGGCACTGCAGTTGCACAAATTAAATACTATCAGGAGAATGCTACAACTTAAAACTATTTTTTTGTTTCGAATCTCACACATTGAAAACACTGGTCGAAGCACACCTCCAACAAAAACAATTTCCATCAAATTTTAAAATGATAAAAGTGAAAGTAAACAAACTCATCGTAGGGCATTTATGTGAATCTCAAATTTGGTATGTCATCTGCTGACGATGCTGACAAAAAGTTATCAAAGGATTTATCTTGAGATGAAACATTCAAAGTTACATGTCAATAAAAATTGAAGACGTAGCTTAAAATTGTGTATCTATACCTTGGCTGCTAATTGTCCAAACTTGACATAAATGTGCACCAAACGTTATGACATTTTGTGACGGGCATTGCTGTTTCCCATGAAAGCTAGGAGTCTAAAAACATTTTCCACTAAATAACTTTCCAGAATCGTTGTCCAAGACAATAATTTTTTTGGTATTAAATTGTTACAGTGGTGTATAAACCTGGTAAACCAGCAGCTCGTATTTCTCTCCGTTTTGTACGGGGGGTGCGGAGCTGGTATCATTCTGAAAAAGAACACAATTTTTACAATAATACACGATATACAATAATAAACAAGTAATACCCTTTGTAATCAAATAGGATTCTAGTTATACACATGTTTGATTGGGCCTATTGCCAGTTAGGCAGATCATAAAATCCCATAGTATTCACTTCATTGCATCAAAGTTAAGATAACAAATTGTTATTGTTATTTAAATGACTATTTAAGTACAACAACTTAAACCACTGCTGATGCACAATTTTCATGTCTGATTCAGTATTTGTGAGTGGCAGATCTCCTAACACTATGCGGTGGTCATACCATGTACCTCTATTTGGTACATCTGGTTTCTGTGCATAAAAAATAAAGCAAAAGGATCCTGCAAGTAGCCTGCTGCTTTACAAGATGAACAGTGACAGTGAATATTGTGTCAAAGGCAAATTTCTGGTCCTCATTGGCCATGCATAGAGATCAGACGTTTGGCCTGGAGTAGATTCTTACACACTAGTGTGTGAGGACAGACAATGCATGTGTGCATGTAGAAGAAAAAAAAGGTGCATGGGGCGTTGCATGTACATATTCTCTGCCAAACTGAGTGAAGGTACACTCACAATGTATCAAACAAAGGTAGGAGAATTTTCAAAAGCCCACATGCACTACTGAATACTCACAATATTGGTCCTTCAAGTCTGCACAGTCACATTTAGATTTATAACAGGCACAACTGCCCTTTTTCTCATTTATATATACGTAATTATATCAGAGAATTAATGCATGCACACATTATAAATAAACATGTAAGAAAAACAGGCAGCTGGTTACGATTTACATTTAGTTCTTTTAGTATCTGCTTATATATGTTGTGTGGTACTATGTATGTAAGGTATAGTTTGCAAAAGGAGCTAAATTGTCTGCAACTGGACTTCTTTTCATTATCCACCAATCTTCTTCAGTTGTGGTCTGATGATGGAAACCAGGAGCTATATCTCTGGACCACTGGAGGTGGAGCTGTAAGCTATTGACAACATCCGTCATCATGTGACAAAAGGGTTACATGAGGGACTGATTAGCATACATCAACATGTGAATTGGAGTGAGAGTGACTCTGAAATGCAATGCTTTTCAAACTGTTTGACTTATGTGGCATTATGACAAATCAGTCTTAATGCATCGGTGACATGACACATTACACGGCGAATATAAATCAAGCTTTAACCAAAGAGGAAAAGAAAATAGACATATTTTCGATGTACTAAAAACTGTGTCTGTGTGTGTGTATGCGAGAGAGAGAGAGAGAGAGAGAGAGAGCATGTGTGTGTGTGTGTGTGTGTGTGTGTGTGTTTAAGTGTATCTCACTCACAAACCCTGTCAGAGATTCGATGATGAGATTTGATTCTCCCGTCATAGCAACCCTTTCCTCCACTAAGCCTAAAAGTGTGTGTGTGTGTGTGTGTGTGTGTGTGTGTGTGTGTGTGTGTACATGACAGAGCGCCTGTGTTTGTCCATGACGTGTATTTTTTAATCTAGTATTTGGGGGCTCAATCACCTGACAAGTGTGATCATAGCATTTGGAGACCTTTGGCTAAATATGACAAGGTCTTTTAGCTCAATGCCACCAGAGGGGTTAAAAGAGATAAGTGAAGGTAAAAGCAGAATACAGGTGTGCAGAAAAGAGGTGGGGGGTGGGGTAGCAGCTGCTAACATGATGTGACTTTTTTACCACCACATTCTCATCTCAATGTGTGAAACTGTTTGTTGGTTTCTGCAAAGGTTTGACAGCATTTTGTGTTTTGTTACTTGTAACATCAGATGCAACCATTTAAAGCTATTTCCTTTGCTCTAACCCCTGGATAAATGAACTGTTCTATAAAAAAGGCCAGGGCAAGGTAACACAATGAAGCATATTAATTTCTGTTTGGTACCAGACTTCATTATTTCAGGTATTTGTAAATCTCTACTCTTGTATGCTATTAATATCAGAATATCAGAGTAGATATACAGTATGTCACAAAAGTGAGTACCCCCCTCACATTTTTGTACATCTTTCCATGTGAGAAGTTTCAAGATATAACACTTTGCAACAACATAAAGTAGGCAGTGTACAGCTTATATAACAGTGCAAAATTGCTGTTCCCTCAAAATAACTAAACACACAACCATTAATGTCTAAACCACCTCCTGGCTCACCTACTGCCTCTCCTGGCTCAAATCTTACCTCACTGGGCGCTCCTTTAATGTGGCCTGGCAAGGACGTCTGTCATCGACTCACACCCTCTCCACAGGGGTTCCCCAGGGGTCAGTTCTGGGCCCCCTTCTGTTTGCTATCTACACCACCTCGCTGTCTCATGTTATCCGCTCACACGGCTTCTCTTACCACTGCTATGCCGACGACACACAGCTGTACCTGTCGTTCCAACCAGACGACATCACGGTCTCCACACGCATCTCCGCCTGTCTCTCGGACCTATGCTCCTGGATGAGAGATTACCATCTCCAGCTTAATCTGTCTAAAACCAAACTCCTGGTCAGCCCTGCCCATGAGTCAATCTGCCACGACATCACCTTGAATATTGGCGATGTCACTGTTGCCCCAAACAACGTGTCTAGGAACCTAGGTGTCATATTAGACGACCGTCTTTCTATCTCCGATCACATTTCTTCCGTATCGAGATCATGTCGCTATGCACTATACAATATTAGAAAAATCAGACCGTTCCTGAGCCAATATGCCGCTCAATTGCTAATACAGGCGTCAATCACCTCGCAGCTCGATTACTGTAACTCTCTCCTAGTCGGTCTACCTGCCTGTGCGATCAAACCATTGCAAATGGTCCAGAACGCTGCAGCGCGACTGGTCTTCAACCAATCCAAAAGGACACATGTCACCCCACTCTTCAGAGACCTTCACTGGCTGCCAGTAGCTGCCAGAATTAAACACAAGGCTCTGACACTAGCCTACAAAGTAATTTCAGGTTCCGCCCCCGCCTACCTCAATGTCTTACTACAGGCTCATGTCCCGTCCAGGGCGCTGCGTTCCGCTCACACGAATCGTCTATCGGTACCCTCGCCGAGGTCACTCTAAACTCTTCGTGGTTGTCCCCAAATGGTGGAATGACCTACCAGTTGCGACAAGAACAGCAACATCCCTCCCTATCTTTACAAAGCTTGTAAAAATGCTTCCCTTCCTAACAAACTAACATAACTAACAAACACTAATCCAACTCTCTCTCTCTCTCTATCCCTATGCAGAAGTACATATGTCTGTTGTTCCCCTACTCTTTGTCCTCTTACACCTCTGTAGCTTATGTCCTCCTTTTTTTGTAAGCCGCTTTGGATAAACGCGTCTGCCAAATGCAATGTAATGTAATGTAATGTTTGATATGTCAGTACATTCCATCATGCAAATACAAATGTTAAGTGTTTGTATTTGCATGTTTACTGTTACAAATGTAACAGTATGTTTCCTCAGCTTTATATTGCATTCAAAGCTGAGATTGCACACAAGTGGTTTTGAGGTGATGGTTTATGTTGTCTTTACTCTCAGGATGTGGTGCAAATTGAAATGGAATTGCATTCAGTTGCTGCACAGCCAGTAAATAGTACATTTGGAGATTTAAAAGTATATTGCTGCAGTGTTGAGAAACATTTTAATGTGCTCTGACAGTCCAAACAGCTATTCATTCAATAGACAGAAAGCAGTTGTCTGTGGCTGTGTCCATTTGTAGACACTGGGGCCAGTTGGAGCCTTTCCAGGTGAGATTTAGATTTCCTGCTACCTCATTTTAGGGTCAATTCAGCTTTAACAGGAAAAACAATAGTGTTAATATGCATGTTAAAAACTGTTGTATGATAAAATAACATTATTTGCCAAGCTGGGCTGGTCAGAAAAGTCAGCACTGGGGACAAAATATATAATTATGGTGGCCAGGATTACATGATACAGGCATTGATTAGTAAGTCTTGTTCTATAACATAAAAGTGTCCACATCTTTCACAGCACTGCAAAAGCTTAATTCACATGTAAATAATACATACTTTCATTACACAACCGCCAAAGCAAAGCAAAGCGTTGCCTACAGTTGTGTAACACAAGTGTTGTAATGTTTATCAGGTAAAATCAGAGTTTGTCATTTCAGATTTTTTTCTGAATTTTATGTCCATGTGTGTCTGTAAAGAAAGGGTTTCAAACCTGCTGTGTTTACCTGGTCAATTTCCATCTCTCCCACCCATCTTCTTTGACCTATTGCTTATGAATAATCATTTCCATACCTTCTAAATGCATAAGCGCGGAAGTCCTCCTCAGGGACACAGTTGATACCTCATTGATGACATCCTCTCTGAAGTGGAGTAAAAACTGTAAAGTATAATGAGCAAAATCCATCATTCACAAGCCAATATTGATATCAAGGTTCACACAGAGTTAGGCAGCAAACAGCATTCTGTGTAAGCCACATAAAGACATATACTGGTAAATGATTCAGTTGGTCTCTTCTCTGTCATCAACTGAGGTCTTACACACACCTGCAGTCTTTATGATCTCTTTTTTTTTTCTCACACACGCCAAGACCCATGTCCTAATGTGCCATTCTTTTACATGGTTTCCTATGTACGGGCACTATTACAAACACACACACACTCACTCTTACAGGAACATATGCAGAATGAGACATAGCACGAAGGATGTTCATCAAAGGATCTGAGAGATGCGAAGGCACCCAATGTTGTCAGACGCAATGCCACCTTGACATAAGTGTCTTGTACCACAGTGTAAGATGACATTTGTTTCTTCAGCTGTGTCACACCACTTTACTAAATCCCAGTTTATCATGGCTACCAACCTTACTTAGGACCTGCTACTACTGACGTAATCCCTCCCTCAATTGTACTTTTTATTTCCTGTTATTTCCACACACTTATTTCCAACCAGCTCACAGTGACAGTACACAGTGCTACTTTGGGTATTACGTGTTCAGCCAACATGAACTCCCCCCTTGGAATGAAGATTTGTCTGACTAACTCATGTAAAAAATCCTATTTTTGTTATTTGTTTCAAGAGAGGAGTTTTTAAAATTACCACTTTAATCCTCTAGCCAATTAACAAGCTATAGCAAACTAGCAAACATACTAGTTAATGTCAAAGACTGAAGGAAAACGTTGGTAAAATGTTTCCTTTCTCTGACATTGGAATTATTTATGCCAACACTTTTACATAAAATTAGATTTTTAATAAAAGTAGAACAATGAGCTAAATGTTCCTAATAGTCTTGAACTCCCGGTAACAGTCAGCAATAGGCGGTATCTTTGTCACTTTGTAACTAACTTATAACTGTTCTGGAGCGGTAGAAAGACGCACCATCATTTAACGTGTGTGTGTGTGCATGCATGTGTTAGTTTAGGAGCCTCCAAGGGCGTGCAGAGCAGAGTAGAGAATGGTTTTTACACCAAAGCAGGGCTGAATTAATTTCTCCTGATTTTTTTTTGTCATCAACATTTTATTGAATAGAAAGATATAAAAAGGTATACAGTCAAACATTAAAACATAGAAACTATATACAGCAGGAAAGTGAGCTCAGAAAATGGACTATTCCATAAGAAAAAGAAGTGATACTGACAACAGTTCAAGATTCAAGATTCAAGATACATTTTATTACGTCTCATTATTGGAGAATAAGAGAGTAAAATTCTTTGTGTTTTTTTTTTCTCCTCAGATAAATGAAAGTGTGTGTGTGTGTGTGTGTGTGAGAGAGAGAGAGAGAGAGAGAGAGAGAGAGAGAGAGAGTGAGAGAGATAGAGTAAGAGAGAGAGTGTAAAATAAAAATAGAACAAAATAAATAAAAAGGCCGGGGGGTGGGGGGGTTGGGAAGGGGTGGAGTGCCTTGGTCATCTTCATCGTGAGTTCAGGAATCTAATCGCCTGGTGGAAGAAGCTCTTCTGGAGTCTGGTGGTGTGAGCATCTTTGATAATTTTCCTCGCCTTCCTCCAACACCTTGCCTGGTATAACTCCAACATAGCGGGTAGACTGCAACCACAAATCCTCTCTGCTGTATGCACCACTTTCTGAAGTGCCTTTCTAGTATGAAGAGAGGAGTTTCCATATCACACATTTAAACAACCTGTCAAAATGCTCTCAGTGTTGCCTCTGTAAAAAGACCTCAGAACTTTGGGTTGCATGCCAAACCTTCTCAGCCGTCTGAGGTGGTATAGACGCTGCTGGGCTTTTTTGACTATTCGCTCTGTGTGACTATCCCAAGTAAGGTCTTCTGAGATGGTGACTTGGAGGAACTTGAAGTCTTTCAGCCTCTGCACTGTCTCATCATTGATGGTAATGGCTTCAAACTGGTGTTCTTTTCGCCTGAAGTCCACTATTACTTTTTTTGTTTTTTTAACATTGAGTGAAAGGTTGTTTCTCTGACACCACTGCATGATGTTGTTGATGTCATCTCTATATGCTGTTTCGTCATTGTTCGTGATCAGACCGATTATAGTGGTGTCATCAGCAAACTTAATGATGGTGTTTGATTTGTGCATAGCCACACAGTCATGCGTGTACAGGGAGTAGAGGAGAGGGCTTAAAACGCAACCTTGCGGAGCTCCCGTGCTGATGGTCAAGGAGGATGACATGACAGAGCCCATTCTGACTACTTGTTGTCGGCCTGACAGGAAGTCTAGTATCCAGCTACAAAGACCACTATGCACTCCAAGACTTCTTAGCTTGCCGTCAAGTATACTGCGGACGATGGTATTGAAGGCAGAGCTGTAGTCCACGAACAGCATTCTTACATACGTGTCCTTTTTCTCCAGGTGTGACAGGGAGATATGCAGTGCGCAGGTGATGGCATCATTCGTGGATCTGTTCTTTCTGTAGGCAAACTGATGGGGGTCAAATTCAGGTGGAATCATTTCGCATATAATGTTTTTCACAAGCCTTTCAAAACATTTACTGACGATGGGGGTGAGGGCCACAGGGCGCCAGTCATTCAGGTTGGTGATTTTGTTTTTCTTAGGCACTGGAACAATAATGGATGACTTAAAGCTGCTTGGCACAACACACATGGACAGCGAGGAGTTAAAGATGTCTGTAAAAACCCCAGCCAGTTGCTCTGCGCAAACGGCCAGGTATCCCATCAGGTCCTGCTGCTTTCCAGATGTTGACTTGTTTGAAAGAACTTTGCACATCAGCCTTCGTGAGCATTAGACCTGGGTCAGAGAGATGAGAAATAGGGGGGGTTTCTGGAGGTGTGGTGTTAACCTCAAAACGTGTATAGAACTGGTTCAACTCATCTGCAAGTGAGAGACTTGGATGGTGGATTTCTTTTCCTTCAGATCTGATATCATGTGTAGTCCCTGCCACATACTTCTAGAATCATTCCCTTCCAGATGTTCCTCAATCTTTTGCCTATATTCTCTTTTTGCTAGTTTGATTGTTTTATGCAGGTCATATCTGAGTTCAGAGAGTTCTTCCACTACAATGTCCCATGAGGAAATGGTGTGGGGTTTGGCTTTATTCATTCTTGCTGTGGAGCGTTCCAGCAGTGCAACAGTCTTAAAGTCTGAAAGCCAGGCAGAGTTCATGGGTAGCTGAGGGTTAATCTCCTGATTTTTTAAATTAACAGAAGTAATTAAAAGTAATGCAAACGTTGGTATGCGTTGGTATGGCTGAATTTTTTTCACATTCTTTATTTAGACTATGGTGGGATGCCACAGTCTCGTCGATGTATGGGGAACACTAGTGTGTGTGTGTGTGTGTGTGTGTGTGTGTGTGTGTGTGTGTGTGTGATTGAGAGGGATAGTTGGAATGATAGTTATATTTTAAAACTGCTCCTCCTCGGGAGCAGCAATGTGTTTATGTGAAAGATTATCCCAGGAAATGGACATAGGCTGCATGGGGTAGACAGCCTCCCACAGCCTCCCGCTAGTTCCCAGTATTCTACACACACACACACACACACACACACACACAAACCCAGACCATCTATTCTCACTGCCTGCTCTGCAGCACAATTAAAACCGCAGTGCTGCTAAATTACCTTATCTTCTATCTACTTCAATCTACTTTTCTGGAATCCACACACACTTTCTGTTTCTCTCTCTGTCTCTCTGTTTTTCTGTTTTTTTTCTTGGTTGTACATACTCCTTACCAGAAATACTGTCACTCCCCCCCCTTCCCTCTCATCTTTTGGCATGCCCCTTTGTCTCTCTTTCTGTCTCTCTCTCTGTCTGTCTCTCTCTCTCTCAGTTGCCACTTCTCAGTCATTTCTCTCCTTTGTGGTGTATTCTGCCTTACCTGCCCTGTGTTGTTGTGATCTGTGTTGTTTGGCTCGTCCTGTCAGCTGTTCGAAGTGAACATAGTGGAGTTGAGCTGTAGCGCTGGCACAGGAAATGAAACCTGGCCCTCATCAGAGCCACACACCCAGCCCAAGGGGACTGCTCTCACAGCAGAATGTGTGTGTGTGTGTGTGTTTGTGTGTGTGTGTGAATGTGCACGTGTGTTTGTGCGTGTGTGTGTGTGCCTGTGTGTGCATGCATGTAAGAACAAATGTGTGCAACAATAAATGTGTGCACAGGCTTGTGTTCAAAGAGGGTCAAAGTCGGGCCACTCGATATGTAGAATCAGCAAAGTCTCACCACATCTCAATTCAATTCATGCCCTTGGAAATGGCGCAATAGTAGTTTTGCTAGATTGTTTTCTGTTACATGGCTTTCCTCCAATTCAGCAGCCCATATAGTTTTACAGTGTGGCGTTAAGCTGGCACAGGACCAGCTCTGACCTCCTCCATAGCCTGTAGCAGTGTGTGTCATTAAATGGGAATGTCACCAAAAGATGCCAAAAGACTTTGGCTATGTTCAGATTGCAGCCTGAAGTTACCCAAATCCAATTTTTTCGCCTCTATGTGACCTGTATCTGATCTTTTAATGACAGTCTGAACGACACAGATCCTTTTTTTTAAATGCGACCCAGGCCACTTTGATATGTGGTCCTAAACCGATACATATCAAATCTTTTGACATGCAACTTCAGTCTAAATGGCCAGATTGCATTCATCCGACCTACACGTCAGAAAGCGATGGTAAAGTAGCAAAAGTAGGCGCTTACAAACGTATACAAGAGCAAGAGCTATCTGTGTGGGAGAAAGCAGTATGTAAGCCTAAAAGGATTTAATTCCACTGAACAAATCATAAAACATGGGGTTCCCCAGGGATCCATATTGGGGCCGTTATTATATATAATATACAATTTGTCACAAAAGTGAGTACACCCCTAACATTTTTGTACTTTTTTTACTATATCTTTCCATGGGAGAAGTCTAAAGATATAATACTTTTCTACAACGTAAAGTAGGCAGTGTACAGCTTATATAACAGTGCAAATTTGCTGTTCCCTCAAAATAACTCAACACACAACCACTAATGTCTAAACCACTGGCAACAAAAGTGAGTACATCCCTAAGTGAAAATGTCCAAATTGTGTTAATATTTTGTGTGGCTACCATTATTTTCCAGCACTGCCATAACTCTCTTGGGCATGGAGTTCACTAGAGCGTCACAAGTTGTCACTGGAATCCTCTTCCACTCCTACATGACGACATCACGGAGCTGACCTTGAGCTTGAGACCTTGAGCTCCTCCACCTTCCATTTGAGGATGCCCCACAGATGCTGAATTGGGTTCAGGTCTGGGGACATGCTAGACCAGTCCATCACCTGCACCCTCACCCAAGGCGTGGTCATCTTGGAGGTGTGCTTGGGGTCGTTACCATGTTGAAATACCGCCCTGCGGCCCTGTTTCAAAGGGGGGGCATCATGCTCTGCTTCAGTATGTCACAGTACATATTGGCATTCATGGTTCCCTTAATGAAGTGTAGGTCCCCAGTGTCAGCAGCACTTATACAGCCCCAAACCATGACACTTCCTCCACCATGCTTGACTGTTAGCAGGACACAGTTGTCTTTGTAATCCTCACCTGGTTGCCGCCACACACACCTGACACCATCTGAACCAAATAAGTTTATTTTGGTCTCATCAGACCACAGGACATGGTTCCAGTAATCCATGCCCTTAGTCTGTTTCTCTTCAGTAAACTGTTTGCGGGCTGTCTTGTGCATCATCTTCAGAAGAGACTTCCTTCTGGGACAACAGCCATGCAGACCAGTTTGATGCAGTGTGCAGCGTATAGTCTGCGCACTGACAGGCGGTCCCCCTACCCCTTCAACCTCTGCAGCAATACTGGCAGCACTCCTATGCTTATTTTGAAGACACAGCCTCCGGATATAATGCTGAGCACATGCACTCAACTTCTTTGGTCGACCATGGCGAGGCTTGTTCTTAGAAGAGCCTGTCCTCTTGAAGCGCTGTATGGTCTTGGCCACTGTGCTGCAGCTTAGTTTCAGGGTGTTGGCAATCTTCTTATAACGTAGGCCAACTTCATGTAAAGCAACATTTTTCTTTTTTAAATCCTCAGGCAGTTCTTTTTCATGAGGTGCCATGTTGAACTTCCAATGACCAGTATGAGAGAGTGTGAGAGTGATAACACCAAATTTAACAAAACTTCTACCCATTTACACCTGAGACCTTATAACACTAATAGATCACATGACACCAGGGAGAAAAAATGGCTAATTGGGCACAATTTGGGCATTTTCACGTAGGGGTGTGTTGCCAGTGGTTTAGACATTAATGGTTGTGTGTTGAGTTATTTTGAGGGAACAGCAAATTTGCACTGTTATAAAAGCTGTGCACTGCCTACTTTATGTTGTAGAAAAGTAGGGGGGGGGTTGTCTATGCACTGGTGTGATTGTCTGTTGGGGGGGGTGTCTTGGTGTAACTGGTGATTTTGTGTGTGTGTTAGGTGGGTTTGTGAGCCTATGTTACAAGGAGCACCGATTTACACTGTTGTCTCTTTACTACTTACTCAAAACTGTTTTTTTTTCCTTTCTTCTCTTTTTCTTTCTCTTCTTATTATTATCATTATTATTAATTTTCCTTTTGAATTTTTGTCTCTTCGGGTTCCCCACGTCAAGCAGCCACGAGCGGCTTTTTGGGGCTTTTCCCTTTTCAATATCAATGTATAAGAAAATGACTGTACTAATCAACTCCTGAAAAGATATTGAATAAAAAATTATCGTATCGTATCGTATCGTATCGTATCGTATATAAACATTCTTCTTGTCATGCGAAAATGGTGTATGTGTATTGTGTCAGTGAAGCAGCTAACATAACAATCCCACCACTTTTGGCTGCGACTCCGCACCCACATGTTCCTCTGTATGGACGTTGCCGCCACTGCCACACAAAACACCATGTCCAAAAATCTTGCTCTTCTCATTCTTAATCGCCTCCTTAAAACAAATATGTTCTACGTGTGCTGGCTCCAGTAGGACAGCAACTTTAAAATTGCCAGATATTCACTGCTAGCGTCCATGTTTCAGTAAACACTGAGCACGCTCAATGTGTGTGACGTCGTCATGTCCTCCAATGTGCATGCGGGAAACTTTTGGGGCATTTAAAGTTCACACTGGAGACCTCATACAGGTCTCATTTAATTGGAAATGTGAATGACCTCCGAAAAGATCGGATTTTTACAAAACATCTGAATTGAGCATTATGCTCTGCAGTCTGACCATAGCCTTAGGTTCTAGGATTATATTAGCGCGTCTAACTAAGGATTACGTTAGCGTGGCTACAACATGGTCTAGCCCCCATCCAGCTGAGTGGCTAAACAGAGCTTAGACAGATACTAAAGAATTTAAGTTATTAAAGAAATTAATGTGACTGTGCACATACCTGCTTGTTGTCTATTCTAATGAATTTTAATGATGAATGTTTCTGAACAGAGCTGTTCTGTTCCTGTTGACCTTGGCACAGTATTGATTCTACTGCAATTTCTTTTAACATTTCAAAATCATCTTGCATATATTATTTTATCCAAAACATATAATCAAACATGTAATGTTCCTTTGCATCTGCAGTATTTATAGATCAATTCATGCATGTGTCTGTCTGCTAAAAGTCATGCAGTTATGACTGAGATATGCAAATTCATAGTAAGCTGCATTAATCTCAGGCATATTGTCCAGTGTTATGTGTACTGACATGCTTTAATGGCAAGTAACATTACAGTTACTCGTGCTGGTGTGAGAGGATATTCATCTGAATGTGTGGTGCAAGCACATTTAAGTATCTTGGACCTCATTAATTAGCAGACGTGGCTAATGCATTTCTCATGTCATGTTTCTCACTCATTTTAAAACATGTGCACACAGACACAAGCACAGCTGCACATACACAGATTTCTGTTGAATTTAATGTTCCAGCAGCGAATGGAGCATGTTCAGCTCATCTCGTCTCACATGCTTTGACGGAATCACAGCTTGTACCCCTCCTCTTTTTTTGGTGAAAGGTCGTCTCACCCGGGAGAAGTAAAACACTGTAGAACTGCCACTGTATGTCAGGGACGTTACTAGGTTACGTTCCCCCAGTCTAACCACCAAGGTAAGATTTGTAAGATTTAGGACATTTTCTTTTGTGTTTTGATCTATGGAATAACTCTCTACACTCCAAGCCAATATTATAAAATAATCACAGCATAATCCCACTTATTTCCCAGATTTGTTTAACACATCTGCTAATAATAACAGAGGCGACTCCTCCATTGAGGAAAGGGAGGAAGATCCTCCCTTAAATTTTGAAAGAAAGAACTTCCAGGAGACATTCATAAAAATCACATATATTTCATAGATAAACATGCAAAAACATCTGAAAACAGCTGGAATACTTCTATTTTACGAATGCAGCTCCGTGGATTGGCTGCGCGGATTGGCTGATTGATTGACAGGCGAGAATTTTTAACGGACCCGCCCAAAGGGAGGACATTCCTCCCTTACAGTGCGTGCACAGTTGTTCCATCGGCTGCTTCGCGTTTTTTTTTCGAAGTCGTGACGCCTCCTTTCATTTGGACGTGACACATTTTTACGTGGGCGTAACCGATGTCCCCTCCAAATTTTACGTTTTTCTATTCTCTACACTATTCCTTCAAAAGTAAAGAGGTAAAGCTTTTATGAAGGCTTATTAAGAACCATGACTTCCGAGAACACGTACTTGGTGTGTGTTTGTGGCTAGCCAACCGTACATAGTGTTTGTGGCTAGCCAACCGTACATAGCAACCATGGCAACCGTTCCTTCTGGTCTTCCTCCATTGTTCAATCACGGCGCGTCCGACGGATTAATTTGCATAAAGTTCAGCAGAGCTCAACTTTTGGACGCGACGGAGCTGGTGAAACAGACGCGCTGCCTTCCCGAGATCCTTTGCGAACGCGTTTGACGGACTTCATTGACAATGCATTGAAGGCGTTTGACGTGTCACGTCCGACGTGACCAGTGTGAACCCACAGTTACTCCCTCATTGACATCCATTATAAACGCTGCAAACCCGGGCGATTCGCGGGCTCCTCTTTTAACATGGAGTCAATGGCCAAAAGGGAGGAACGTAATCAATCAGCCAATCAGTGGAGCTGCATTCGTCAATTGGGCCAATCAAAATGAAGGGTTGGTTTGACAGGTTGAAGCAAAGTCTTGTACTGCTGTCATTGTCGATAGACCTGTCATTCGTGCAGTTTGCCCTTTTGTAGGATTTTGCTTTGGTGTGTCAATAAAGTATGGAAAAACGAGACGTTGTATTCATGATGTTAAATACGCTATTTCACACACTGGAGTACAAAACAGAGAGGAGACCAGTTCCAAAAATTGACATTGAAAAACCGAATGGTAAGGTCAGTGTGTTTAACACCACATGCTATCAAAGATACCCATGGCTAACTGCTAGTGTTACGACCAATCGTTTATATTGCTGGCCTTGTCTGTTGGTAGGCAAATCTCAAACATGGTCTGGTTTTAAGTGATCTTAAAAATCTGGAGAGGGCCATTAAGCTTCACGACAAGTGCAACTACCACGATGGCACAGCTATTCAGCTAAAATTGCTAGGTAGCTGCTAGTTGACCAACTTGTGGACGAGGGTGCCCGGTTGCAAGTGGCACAGCACAATGCTAACGTGCGTCGTAATAGGGATACGCCGAAGCGTTTCATTAATGCTACGGCGTATTTGGGCATGTAGGAGCTGGCTTTTAGGGGACGGGATGAAGGGCCAAATTCAGACAACAAGGGCAACTATAAGGAGTTGGCTAAACTAATAGCTGAAATAATTCTGGTGTTTTCAGTGGTATGTCTAGTGGCATTCAGAATGACTTGATCTGTGCAATAGCCACCTCCATCAACCACGAAGTTCCTAAGGAATTAGACATGGCTCCGTTCTTTTTCTGGCAAATAGATGAGACCACAGATGTAAGCTGTCATTCCCAGCTCTCAATAATTATTAGGTTCGTTGACAATCAGGGCACAATTCATTTTTCAATTCGATTTTTGATGTGTCATGTGGGCGAGATGCACAGTCCTTGTTTGAGTTTGAGCAATCAGAGATGACGGGGTTTCTTCTACTGTTTATCTATGGGTACAACTTTGCTGAGAAGTTGGTTGCTGCAGTGGTGGCCTCGGCTCTCAATGGTCTGCAGGCTAAAGTGAGAGAGATCGCTCCGGCTGTCGTTCTTTTCAAAATCAAAGGGGCATTCTTAAATCTCTCCAACAAGATCCCCAGTGGTATGAGCAAGTCATTGATAAACTTGCCACCCATACATCCAGGAGACTTAACTTCTTTTTCAAATAAATTCCAATGTTTTATTTAAATACAGCACCTTAAATTTGGCACAGCATTCAACCACTAAATTCACCAGTTTGTCAAATCTAGCACTTACTGTCATCTTCAAAATCATTTCTGCCACTTACAATACTGCACTGTAAAGCACAAAAGACAACTGACATTACCACAAACAAACTATACTTATTGTACTGTATGGTATTTTCCATGCTGGTGTGTCTTTAAAATCCAAATTAATTTTATTTAATGCTGTAACATACACCTCAGGTCCTTTTACAGAGCTTGGCTTTACAAACAACACAACCCCCAGCACACCTTCCTGGTCTTGTAATTCTTTGTTTCTTTGTATCCACCAATCTACTCCCATTTACCCGCTTATTCACCCATCTGACCACTTCACCCCCTGTCCTCCCCTATTTTTATGACCACCAGTCGCCACTGAATAATAATAATAATAAGAAGAAGAAGAATTATATATACACAGTTGAGGACAGCTAGAGGTCACTGAGGTCATTAATAGGACATTTCCATGCACGGAAGCAAAAGTTAGTGTATTGTAGGATCTAAATGTGATGGAAATGTACAGTAAGCATGATATATATATATATATATATATATATATATATATATATATATATATATATATATATATATACAGTATATATATATATATATATATATATATATATGTGTGTGTGTGTGCGTGTGTGTGTGTGTGTGTCTCCTTCACCTAAACTGTGTCAGGATGTGCTCACCACAGCAGCTGTGGACAACATAGACCACAATCCTAGTTCAGCCACAGCAAAAGAGTCCTTTCATGGTACCTCCATTTTCCTCATTCAGCATCCTTCACAGGATGTTCAAGGCACAGATCGTCTTGTAGTGGTACTATGTAAGGAATTATAGTTGCCCTGCCTGAGACAAATGTTGAAACAGCCACTTTGAGATGGTGGCCGGCCTACTGATAATCCCATTATGGTAACAAGAATGGTCCACAATCACCCAACAGCAGAGTTGACAAACAGTGCGTTCACACGGACGAGTTGAAACCGATTGGAACTGGTTTGGGACCGTACCGGCTTCATGTGAACGGGGATACGATTGGTTTGATATTGGTTTTCCGAAACCACTTGCGACGCCAGGCTTGGGCTGGTTCCAAACCACTTGGTGCTGCCATGTGTACGGGGATCGGATTGGTTTCGGGTATTGCGCATGTATCAACGAAATAAAAAATGCAGTTTGTTCCTTCATACGGACTTCCTAACACAGCAGAATGCACAACATGTACGCGAATGCGTCAAACTCCTGGAACACCATCTTTGTATGCCGCCAGAAAGTTTGTTTATTGTCTTTATTTAGTAGGAACAGTGCAGAGCCCATAGAAGATGTGCTAGAGTAGGGCTGGGCGATATGACGATATATATCGTGAGGACGATAGAAAAATGTCTATCGTGCCATTTGTCCTCTATCGTTTCTATCGTGATAAACTAATTATTACATTACTGTTTAAATATGGGTTTATTTAGTGTTTAAAACATCGTTCATTTTTTCGTTCGTTCAGTTTTGCCTTACGTTGTGTGTTTGTTGTCTCGTTGTTCTATGTCTATAAAACAGTGTTTGCCGGCAAAAGCCGGTTTAAAAAGACGCTACGGCTTCCGGGGCAGCCGGAAGTAGACCTTAGATTTTGTTGTTTATTATTTTAGGTAGTATTTCAACTATTTGCTGCATTATAAGGGTGCAGTTTGGGTATAAATATGTTCCCCTAATTTCTGTTAGTGTTTAAACGTTTTTGCTGTTTTAGCAAGTGTATTGTTTTTCACCCGGAACAGACCTGTAACTCCGTGGTGATTGTATGTGCCAACAGGTGGACTTTCCTATTTAAGTTCCCGCATTCAGTTGCTCTGTAGCGTTGTTCATGATCAGACGTAAGTCTTGTAGGCCTATGCTCTTTTGTAACCCAGTTCAGTGGAGTTTAACTATATTAGTTGTACTTAATTATTCAGTTCTTGTTTAATCACAGTTTGACACTCTTGTCAGTTATTTCTTTGTGTTTTGACAAAGTAGGCTATTTATTTTCTCCTTATTTTTGTTTAATTACTGGTTTGATTTAATTTATTTGTAATCTTAATTGGGAAATAAAAACCCCCATCTTAAACCATCTCTTGCCTCCTCCTGCGTGAACAACTTAAGCTCAGACCGTTAGGACATCCTACCTTTTAATATTTGGTGCACTTAAAAGTAAGAATTTATTTTGTTTTGCAGTTGAAAATAAAAAGAATAACTAAAGACATACGCAACTGTGGTATATCGTGATATATATCGTTATCGTGATATAAAGTAATCCATATCGTGATACATGTTTTTTTCCATATCGCCCAGCCCTATGCTAGAGTATTACGTTTTTGTTTAGACCACCTTATTGTTTAAGTGGGTAATAATATCAGGTGAAGGGAGGAGGCTATGTAAATACATTTGCACTGACTGATTTGTAAGATTTTCTTTAGCCACTGTTTTGCGATGTGGAATAACTGGAATGAGAGGTGAAAAATGTAGTCTCCTCTACGTGTCGTCTGTATGCACTGTAGGTATATGTGTGCAGTGCTGTAGTTTGCTGTTGCCTATCTTACCTACGTAGCAGCTTTGTTGTGGGCAAATGTTTAGTCGTGTTATGTCCATTATTGTAGTTATGTGTCGTTAGTCGCGTTATGTCCAACATTGTAGCAGCTAGCGTTGTAAATCTTATCAGCCTGGGTCGTCATGGCTGGGTCGGCACGGTTTGACCGATATCTTTGGCATTTTTTGCCCAAACAACAAACTTGGCACTGCACACACTGGTAACATTATGATGACACCCTCCAAATTTGAGATCAAGCGGATGAGTGGTTCAAGAGTTATGCATGGAACAGACGTTCCTTGCATTAAAAGATAATAATAGAAAGATAGAAGTTGACTACAGTGCCCCCCACCTAGCGTAGCGGAAAGGGCCAGGTCTCTGACCGAATCCGCTTAGACGAACTGCTTGTGAACAAGGATTTGGGGACAGACCACCCGTTGGGAAGCAACACCCAAACCAATCCCAAACCAAACCAATCCCACCATGTGAACGCAGTCAAAGTCAACTATGTGAAAGCACCAAACAATTGTAGTATGGCTTGTGGAAATAGGCCATTGAGAACCATCACAGGAAATGTGTCAAAGTAATTATCCTACAGGGAGACACACAGTCTCCCCAGACATAGGAGGAGTCTTAACTGTATAAGTAGCTAGAGTTTTAGTTGCTTGTGGTTCAGACTTGCACCGCTGAAGAGCAACAACTGCTTTTCTGCCATTGCAATAGACCACTGTTATGAGCAAAATAATGCTGTAATGAAAGGTTCACTGAAAACCCCGCCACATTCCGCAGGTGGATGTTTGCTGGGCCTGAGTTAGCAAGGCTCACATCGGAGTTTGAGAACCAACAACTACATAAAGACAATGGTTTAGAGAGAAAAAGGCATCCCGATCAGTTACCAAGCGTTTATTAGTGATGTTCTATCTCTGACACAAGTCATTGATGGGATGGAAAACCCATTTCTGGAAACGGGGCCAGATCTGCTTGTGCTGGATAGCAGAGATCTTGCCAATCCTGCTGTGGTCAACAATGTGAGGGGAATTGAGGCCTTGGGTAGTCAGTAGTACGAGATGTTCAAGAAGGAGCATCTAATTGAATGTACTACTCCCATTACAGACACTCTCCCTAAAAACAAACTTCCATTATTTAGATCTCCACCTGTGAAGATTTAGTCAAAGCACAAGTTTCAACTTGCTTCACTGAAGAGTGATTGTAGCCTCTTTTCCCGTCTTTACATATCATGTCAAACAAGAGATGGTGATCTGGATAGCTTCTTCAGCCATGAGAATCAGCCAGTGCCGCCATCCTTATCTCAAGGTGGCACACTGAAAAAGGGTACAAAATCTGATCTTGTGCACTGTTTTACATCTGTGGATGATGGTGTGTTAGAAACAACTGTTAGTCATGTAGATGCTGTAGTTATTGATGGTGCTGCAGCTGTACACATGTTGAAACCAGGTACTGTTAAAACATTTCAGGCCTATGCTGACAATGTTTTTGTACCATACATAGCGTCACAGTGGAAGGATACAAAACGTGTTGACATTGTTTGGGACGTTTACCAAATTAAAAGCTTCAAAGCTATAACCCGACAGAAAGGGAAAGGGGAGCCGAAGGAGAGTTGAACCAGGCACACTAATACCAAGGAACTGGAAAGATTTCTTGTCTGTAAAACAGGATTGTTCCACTTTCTTTCTCTTCAAGTGGTTAACATAACATTAGCTCCTGAGAAAGAAATCTATGTCACAAAAGAAAACATTGTCCTTAGCTCTCCTGGTGACTGTGATGTAAGTCTTTTGGTTCCATGCATCTCCAGACTGACAAGGTGAATGTCATCAAATGGCCTTTACTTAAATCCAAAAGGAAATATGTCTGGTGACCTAAAGAAAAATGACCATGCCAGAAAACCATCGAATCTGGAGGAACTTGAGAGATTTGCCAAAAAAGAATGAGCCAGGATTCCTTAAATGAAGTGATAGAGACTTGTTGAAGATTACAATGAACGACTGCAGGCAGTTATCCAGCAAAAGGATACACAATTGACTATTAGAATGTGGGGGGATAATAATTTTGACCCTAGTAGGTTTTGTGTAATATTTTCATTTCTGTGTGAAAGATAAAATTAGGATGTCTAAAAAAGCTGTTCATTTTTTTTACTCTGGTTAAAAGCACTTTTAAAATACCTTTAAAACAATGTCTACTTTGTAGGGAGGCTAATAATTTTGTCCTTAACTGTATATACACATACAAATGATAAGATCTCAGCGATGAGGAATCTCAGCAGTGGCAGCAGAATAGAATTCTGTAATAAGGGCAAGCTCTGGCCTGGCCAGAATTCCATTCTGTTGCCACTGCTGAGATTTTCTGCACAGAGCTGCATGCAAATTTCAATCACTGGCAATCATTGAATGCCCTGTGAACTGGTTTTGGTGAAAAAACACTGCTTTAGTGCTCCTGTTCCAGGCTGTTGTAGTTTAATGGAGGAGGTGCGCAGGGAGAACGTCAGGATTTTGGCTATGCTAGCCACAGGATACCATCATTCAAAGCCCTTTCTGTCATATCACACCAGTCATATCACACCACACATTAAACATTCTAAACAAACACGCTGACTTTTGTGTATTTTGTTAGGTGAGAATCCTCCGGTGCTTGGTATGAGATGGCTTTTTCTGATTCACAAACTTACGTCACTTTGGGTGCCCTTTTGCTATCCACTCGTTATTCCATCTTTTTTCTATTGATTGATGGAGGCAATGGGGATAAAAGAACATTTTTACAGTACGTGCAGCAAGTATATGCAACTCAGAGTGACCTATCAGATTTCAAAAAGAGCAAGTACTAAACGGTTTCTCGTGGAATGACACCTTTAATGACCTCTTCATATTTTTTTATTCAGGTTTATAGTTTGAAATGTTCTTGACTGCGTTTTTGTAAAAAAAATGTTTTTTCAAAACTACCCTTACATTTTAGATGTCTTGAATTCGCGTTGAGAGTGGTGTCCAGAGAAATTAACCTATGTATCAAAAATTCAATGTCTGCTTTTCAACGAATATATCACTATCCCTTTTAGATTCCAAGATATAGGCTAAGCATTTGTTTGAGGTTGTTCACCGCACTCTCATCCAAGGTGCCAAATAAACACACATCAAAAGTTAAGAAAAAAATCTCTGCGCATTTACATCCATACAAAAGGGTTTTGTTTCATTTTGATGGTCTCCTGACCGGAGTATGGACATTTTAGTGACCATTCACCATTCAAAAAGTGAGACTTGTGTATTATATTCATTTATTACACACACTCATATATTTCTTTAATTTTAATTATTATAACTGACAACCATGGGAAATCCCAAATTCAGTATCTCAGAAAATTACAATACTACTTAAGACTGATACAAACAAAAAGATTTCGAGAAATGTTGGCCAACTGAAAAGTATGAACATGAAAAGTATGAACATGTACAGCACTCCTTTTGCCTCAATTACTGCAGCAATGCAGCATGGCATAGTTGATCAGGTGTTATGAGAGCCCTGCTCTGATAGTGGCTTTCAGCTCTTCTACATTGTTGGGTAGGGCATATTGCATATTTCTCTTCACAATACCCCATAGATTTTCTATGGGGTTAAGGTCAGGCAGGTTTGCTGGCCAATTAAGAACAGGGATACCATGGTCCTTAAACCAGGTACTGGTAGCTTTGGCACTGTGTGCAGGTGCCAGGTCCTGTTGGAAAAAGAAATCTGCATTTCCATAAAGTTGGTCAGCAGCAGAAAGAATTAAGTGCTCTAAAACATCCTGGTAGATGGCTGCATTGATCTTGGACTTAAGAAAACACAGTAGAGCCAGCAGCAAATGACAATGCACCCCAAACCATTACTGATTGTGGAAACTTTACACTCGACCTCAAGCAATGTGGATTCTGTGCCCCTCCTCAACACTATGGGACCTTGATTTCCAAAAGACATGCAAAATTTACTTTATCAGAGAACATAACTTTGGACCACTCAGCAGCAGTCCAGTCCTTTTTGTGTTTAGCCCAGGCGAGACGCTTCTGACGCTGTCTCTTGTTTAAGAGTGGCTTGACACAAGGAATGCGCCAGCTGAAAGCTACAGTATGTCTTGCATACGTCTGTGCGTGGTGGTTCTTGAAGCATTGACTCCAGCTGCAGTCCACTCTTTGTAAATCTCCCCCACTGTTTTACAATCTTTTCCAGGGTGCAGTTATCCCCAATGGTCGTCTTTTGGACAACTGTCTGGTCAGCAGTCTTCCTCATGATTGTGTAGAATATCGAAATTAGACTGTTAAACCATTTAAAGGCATTTGCAGGTGTTTTGAATTAATCAGCTGGTTAGAGTGTGGCACCAGGAGTCTTCAATATTGAACCTTTCAGTTAGCAACTGGTTGATTAATGTAGGATACATGGCTAACTTTGAACACTCCACAGCCCAACTCCATTGGGCAAAACCGGAAACTCTGGCTGCTTGGGGACATTTTGTATGTGAATTGTCTGGACTTTTGAGAGACTCCTAAGTTACGGTGCACCTTTCTTTAGACAACTTTCCCTAATTACTGTCCCACTGACAACCCCCCCCCCCCCCTCCCCTTTTTTAAGTTGTCCGTTATCATATTAAAAGAATATTAAAAGAAATTAACACTTGAAATATGTCAGTCTGTGTGAAATGAATGTATACATTATACAAGTTGCTCTTTTTGAATAAATGCAGGCGCCACTGCTCTTGACTGCAGGGCCTGTGTGGGCCTAGTGAGACCAATAGCCCCATTTATACTTTTGGCCATCAGCCAAGAACCCAAACCCAAGAACTTTGGCCCAGGGTACAAGCACTAGTACTACAGTTCTTGTTGCATTTAGACTGCATGGACCATGAACCCAGCAGTCAGAATTGAAGCTATAGAAACAGTGTACACCGTTCTGATTCTAAAAAAAAATGTGCATTACTCCTGTCAACACCAGCAACTTTGCAATGTTAACTAAGCCAGCCAAGTATCCTAATGGCACAAAAGCGTACACCCTACCCTCACCCACACTGGAATGGTCTCCTTAACCTTCTTCTTCTATGAGTAAGATCTTGTAAATGTTGCTTGTTATTAAAATTAGCAGATAGCTAGCGATTAGCATTACTGCTGGAGTAAATAGAATGTTAGTGTTGCGAGTCTTCTAAATCGTGACTCTTTTAGGCAAATTTTTTACCTTGCATAACGTCACTGAGTCCAAATGATCATTTCACAAATGGTTAAATGGTTTATTCCGATACGTAAAATCACTAAGTGGATAAAACATTACAGAGCTCTGGGACTAATTATCATTACCTAACTGATAACAGTGTCTCAGCCAGGCACAAAGTCAGACTGGCTGTCTTTCCCTGAACATTTCAGATGTTGGACTACTATTTTCCCAGATCCTTTTCTCAGGCATCTGGTGAGCAAGGTCACATCAAGGTATTCTCCCTTTCCACTTCGTCTGTGATAAGTTGTTATCTGTAAAACACATTCCTTCTCCATTTTCATTGTAACATCTTTAGTACAATTTGTTCTGCGGTTAGTCGAGCAACACTATGTCATTCTACTGTTAGTTAGCAGCATGCTCCTGATCCAGTTTATTATCATTCAAGCATTTGCACATTTGTCATGCAATAATAAAATAATATGTAAGCTTATATATAGCAGTGGGGAATGTATTTTATGTCACACACAGGACGTTCATCAGTTCATTTGTGGTTCAGTAAAGCAGTACAGATTAAAACATGTCTCTATGTAATTACATTCATTAAGATTAAATTCAAAGGTTAAAACCTGAACGCAAAACAAGAGATCAGCATGTTACAACATTATATATATTTCAAGTCCCCCTTTCGCTCTCATCCTACTGAGACTGACACATCAAACTTCAGCATCCACTTCTCCTCCTGTAAGATAATTCACCATTAACCCTGTATGGGAACCAATTCCACTTCAACTCCACCATATCTAAAAATCTATATCAATATCAAAAAAACATTTGTTGCTCACTTATTGCTGGAAAGAGAAATTACCCATGGGAAGGTGATAATATCACATAGGAGAGCTGGCAGTGGCAAATGAAGCAAAAGCAAGGTTTGAGAAATGGCAAAGGAAAATCAAGGAAGAAAAAAAAGATACAAAAGTGTTGAGGGACAAACAGAAACAAGAGGAACAGCTTCTAAATACAGAAAATAAAAATACAGGAGGACAAGAAGAGAATAAAAGACCTTGAGACTCTGAGAAAGAAGGAGGAGGAAAATAAGGGTCACCAACAACAATAACCCGATAATTATCCACTTTTGTGTTGAAGATGTTATGTACTACATTCTGCTAAATGTGTTATTTCTTCACCTGTTTGTCTTAATAAATGAGAAGGAGGGTCTGCCAGAGCACACTGACTCAGGTGATACCAGCTGTCCCCCTTTCATCATAGATGGACTGCATGTGATGTCCTTTAACCACCTGATACGGGCCTGTACATCTGTGCTCAGACCACTTCTGCTTAATGACCTTCAACAGCACCAATCACACGATTCCTTTGGCGCTGTTGGATTGGTGTCCAGGTCCTGGCCAGACACTTCCACCTGTGTGGCAAAAGCTGAGACAAGAGCTGTTAGTGGGTCATAATACAATTTGTATTTCATAAGTTACAAAAGTGAGTACACCCTTCACATTTCAGCAAAAAATGTGCTATATCTTTTCAAGGGGCAATACTACACAAATTTGGATATGTTTTTAAGTAGTTACTATAAAGCTTGTGTAGCAGTATAGATTTTCTGCCCTCTGAAAATAACTTAACCCACAATCATTTTCGTGAACAAAGTAGGCCACAAAAGTGAGTACACCCTAAAGTGATCATGTCCAAATTGTGTCAAAATCATTAATATTTTGTGTGAACACCATTGTTATCTATCACTGCCTTAATATGAAAGTCACCAGTGCTGCACAGGTTGTTTTTGTCATTTTTTTCCATTACTGTTAGACACTGGTACTCGTCCACCTCCTGCTTAAGAATGCCCCATGGGTGATCAATAGGGTTCAGATCTGGAGACATACTTGGCCATTCCATTATCTTCACTTTCAACTTCTTCAAGAAGGCAGTGGTCATCTTGGGGATGTGTTGGGGGTTGTTATCATAATGAAAAAACAGACAAATGTCCCACTTTCCAAAGGAGGGGTGTCATGTTCTGCTTCAGAATGTCACAGCACATGTTGGAATCTATGTCTCTTTTAGTAAACTGCAGTTCCTCACTTCTGGCAGCATTGAAACAGCCCCAAACCATGATGCTACCACCTCTGGGCTTGATGCTAGGCAAGGCACACTTATAATGGTACTGTTTAACAGGTTGCTGCCACACGTGCCTGACACCATTTAAGCCAAACAAGTTTTATTCTAGTCAGACCACAGTACATGGTTTCAGGAATTCATGCTTTTAGACTGTGTCTTCAGCAAACAGTTTTCAGGCTTTTTTGTGATCAAGCTTTACAACAGGCTTTCCTCTCAGAGAATGGTCATGCACACCGGGTTGTTGCACTGTGCATCTTATTTGAGCTCTGACAAGCTGACCTTCCACTTCTGCAACCTCTGTAGCAATGCTGGCTGCAGTCATGCATTTATTTTTTACAGCCAACTTCTGCATTTGACACTGAGTGTGTGTACCCTACTTCTTTGATTGATCCTGTCAATGCCTGTTCGAAGTGGAACCAGTTTTGGAAAACCACTTAATGAATCTGGCCACGATGATGTAGCTCAGTTTCATGGTGTTGCTGATCTTTTACATATAGGCCATCATTGTCTAATGCAAGTAATTCCATTTCTGAAATCCTCAGACAGTTTTTTTTTTGCCTTGAGGAACCATGTTGGACATCCAATGGCTAGTATGAGAGAATTATAGCCAAAACATTGAAATCAATAGCTGTAATACATGACACACATATTTGTATGGTCCAGTTGAGCAGACCTAAACCCAAAAATGATGAATTGGACAAGCGGCTTTTCAGGGTTGAATGATATGTGGTATCTAGAGTTAACCCAGCCCCTGGTCCTGGGAACTGGTGTCCAGCCATTAATTCATATGGTATGAAATGTGTGCGGCAACTTACATCATTTGGTTTGCGCACATATTTTACTAATCTTGTCCTTTAGGGTTCGGTTTATTCGTCCCACTTTTCTTGTGATTGAGGATGGTAGATGGGTCAATTCAAATGTTTTGAGCTGACAGCTGTTTTTTACCAGTTGTAAATCCATATTTCTGAAATGACTCCCATTATCTGGTCATAGTCTTTTGGAAAAAAAACATAAGTGGGGATGTATTGGTTGATTTTAGCACGTTTTTTGAGTCTTCGTTTTTTGCTGGTAGGGCTTCAGGCTACCTCGTGTATGCATCCACGGCTACCAGTAGATACCGGTATGCTTTTACGCATTTTAACATATCTGTATAATCGATTATGATTTCTTCACCTGGTAGTTTTGGGACAGAAAAACACTCCTTCATATGGTTTACATGTTGGTTTAACATTAAATTTTAAGTTTTGCGTTCTCTGACATGATTTTCGATCATAGCAGGCAGGTATGGATGCCACTCGTGTGTCAGGTGTCCCTGCATTTAATTGCATTAGCCCTGAGGGATTTTTTTCTTGGGAGATGTTACATCCTGCCCTTTTTGTATTATCTCTTTATTACATGGGGTAAGATATCTTGCACTGACTGGTATCCTACCATTACCACATATTGGGAAACATATCCTACTGCTCTTTTGGCTGCCATATCTGCTACTTGGTTACTTTGTGCTATATTGGTTTTGGCTTTGTCATGTCCACTACATTTTATTATCACTACTTGTTTAGGTTTCATTAAAGTATCCTGTAACAGTCTCATATCTTGTTTGTGTTTTCTAAGTGTTTTTGAGGCTGTTAGAAATCGCATTGTCTAAAGTCTGTCGCACAAGTTGCTTTGGGGGCGTTCCCGACACAATGTGCTATTTTGACGGCAGGAGAAGTGAACATTGCCCCAGGCACATTGTTCAAAAGGGTTGGTCTTAAATTACTTCATTAGTCATGGGTGTTTTGGGCGTAACATACTGTAAGGACAATCAGTCTCGTCACACGGGGCGCCAATAATAAATGTGGGTATAATTGGCATTAATTGATCAGTCTCATAAAATCAATTCCATTAATATTACCATTAATTGTTAATTACCAAACAGTTAAATTGATGGTATATTACCAAACTGTTATGCTTATACTACCACTATAGTAATAATGTATTACTTACAGTATCACAATACACTATGGTCAATAGCATTTACACACATTTGGACTGGATGAAGGCTATTGGAGTTCTTAGGCTGGGTGGCTTTCATGAATATAGCAGCAACAGCAGGCAAGACCCAGTTTATTCCAAATGTATAGTTTATTAACTAATGAGCTACAGGTGTGAACTAATCTAACAGGCTGTGCGTATATACAAGATAATAGGATAGTGTGTGTGTGTGTCAAAGAAACAAAGGAGAGAGGAGTAGGGGGTCTCCAGTTGGAGGGCCAAATGGTCGATGTATGGGGGATAAGCATTGTGCCAAGATAAGCGCAAGAGCAGGGGAAGGGCACATGATTAACTTACTTTGAAACAATAGGCTAGTTCTGCTAGGCTATCTTTAGCATCCCTTTTGACCAGGTGAGATAAGGGTTAGTAAGAGAGGGAGAGAGAGAGAGAGAGAGAGAGAGCATGCATGATCTGACAAATGGTCACTCAAACTAAGTCTACATGAAAACAGTGTGTATGTTTACATCAGACAGTTTAACACTTTCTTGCTGTGCTAAAGAGTATCCAATCTATGCCCAAGTGCTCACGTGAAGGTTGCCTTTTCTTTTTTTTCTTTTCTTATTCCCTTTAAAAGCCAGCGGTGCATTTTCCATTGCCTGTTGCTATTACGATGGCGGATTTACCCGGATGGCAGAAGTTTTTCGGTGGAGGAGACAGATCTGCTTGTGCGTTAAGTAAAAGCACGTGAGCAGTTAGTCTTCAGGGATGGAAAAAATCCCCCCCAAACCTCCGCGGGTCAAAGAAGTATGGGAGGAAATATCTTCAATAATTATGTCCTCCTCCTTTGGCAAGAAGAGAACTTCCGAACAGTTCCGAAAGCGGTACAACAACATTAGAAGACGGGAAACAAAAGCTTCCAACTCAAAAGAAACATCAAAAATAAACGGAAGGTATAGGTCCATCAAACCGTTAGTCCATTAGTTTTCTTTTTGTTGATTTGTCCATTACAATTCTTACAACTTGCCACGCTGTTTATTTAAAATGACAAAAGAAATCGTAAATAAACTGCGTATCATTGCGATACATTTGTCCCCGTTTGCTTACTAAAACATTAAAATACATGTATACAGGCTATAAATGTTGCAGCTCTTCTGCCAGTTGAGCTTGGGCTTCAGCATACCCCATAATGTATACTCCCCTCTCCCACAGTTTTTTTGCACATGTAGTCTAAAGTGTCCCTGCTATGGAAACTTACTTAAGGCACAACTCTTTCCTTGTGTGTTCCCTCTTCCACTGTTCCACTGTAATTTCACGATGTATTATCTGTTTACAACTGCACTGTGGCACTTTTTTGCGCTACCTAGTACTTTATTATTTGTTGTCTCAGTTTCTGTCTATTTATTCTGTTTGTCTGTATTTCCTGTATTGTCTATATTTACTCTTACTGCTTACTATATTTACTGTCTAAGTTATTGTGCAATCCCTTGGGTTTATGTTAACCTGTAATTACTGTCAGAGAGAAGAAAGTCTACAAAAATCCTTAAATCGTTGAATCCTTTAAATCCTTGTGCATGATGGACCCACCACCAAATGTCACAGTAGGCAATACGTTTTTTACTCATGAAAAAATAATACTATGTAATGCTACTCTAATAATTTTTAGTCTGGAAAACACTTACATGTCTACATCTCTAGGAAAACAAATCTTGTTGCTGTGATCTGCTCTTACAAGGGTAGAAAGGTAGAATTGAGAAATAAAAATGTGGTGCAAAACACAAAAGTACAGCTGCATATGACAAAGCTGAATTACGACATTACTGTGTATGGTAAACATGACATCACTTCCAAGCAGGAACACTCCCTCAACATGCTAGCTTGCAAGATTGCCTGGAACCAAAATTAGTAGTAGAAAAAGAAAGTCCTGAAGTACAATATTGGCCTTCCACTTAAGTCGATGTATTCATTAACAAAATTATTGTATGCTGTCTGATTTTTGATTGTCTATGTGTGGGCGCCAGGGGAAAGCGTTCGTGGAGCAAAAAAAAGGTTGCTACAAAAAACCTCTCCTCACACAAGGCGTTGTCCCTCATTGATGGAACAACCTACAGTTGCTATAAGAGTAGCGACATCCCTCTTAACCTTTAAAAAGCTTGTAAAGACCCTTCTTTTCTGAGACTGCTTCCCTTCCTAACAAAACTAATCTCTACTAACCAATTCTTGACCTAGATGCCTCGTATTTGTAGCGTGTAGGGTGTATGTGGATCTGTGCATCAAGTCTGTGTGTGTAGGATGTATGTGCATCTGAAGTGTCCCTGCTCTGGGAAACTTACTTGTATCTCCTTGTGTGTATGTGTCTAGTCTGTTTACTCTATGTTTCTCCACACCTCTGTGAGCTTATTATGTCCTTCTTTTGTAAGTCACTTTGGATAAAAGTGTCTGCTAAGTGTAATGTAATGTAACGTAATGTACAAGTGTGCTCACATAGTTGAGAGGTGGGAGGCCGTTAACTTGGCAGAGGCAAGTCCTTGATACTATAAATCTGACGATAGTATAAGCTACGACAAATAGACCCTACATGAAATATGATGCGGTCAAAATAATATCATCAATCATCAATCATCGCTTCTGTATCTGTTTTTATTCAGTTTTCCCCTTCTGTTTTGTTTCATTTTATTTTATTTTGTTTTATTTTAACATAATATGAATTACTTGCCAACTAGTGCCACTTTGGGCAAATGATAAAGGAAACCCTATTGTCCGACCTTAAATCACATTGTAGCTGCTCCCCTTCTTGAAACATGGCTGCATCAGTGCACTGTGGTTCCTGAGTTGAATTTAGCTTACAAATACATAAATAAAGGACAGCAAACCTTACAACTCTGAATGGAACGTTACTACATGTCACAACTCCAAATGCACAGTTCACCCCTGCAAAATGCTGACTTTTGGACCTGATCGTGTTACTCAACCATATTATTTAGTCCTTATTGCAGTGCAGTGTTAAGTCGTTTTCTAATCAGTGGTTTTGGTGCGTCAGTTCCCTGACTGCTGACATGGTGTGAACAGACAAGCATGCACAGCTGACCATCATGATGTTTCACGGCTCTTGGCTAAGGTGAGGACGAAGACATCAAAGTTCTGATGGAGAAAGATAAATACATTTATCTTTTGTCGCCCCTTATTCCACACCTCATTGTTGGTCACACTATAGGGTTTGAAAGGCATGCTTTTCCCATTAGAAACATTTTTGTAAAAGGCATAATGTAAGAGCACTGTGCTTTCTTTGCTGTGGCATATGAAAGAAATGGGTTTCGACTGTTTTGCTCATCTTGGAAATCTCTAGAAATTATTAGAGCTGCTGAAGCTTTGATATTATACATAGACTCATCTGCCCGTGATAAGGTTTTAATAGAGAGAGCAAGAGAGACAAGTAGGTGTGAATGTTTGCATTCTTCAAATGTGCTTAATGAATATAGCATTATGGCATCTGTCCTTGGAGTTAGACATTATACAATAATGTACACATGTACAAATGCACAGCATGTACAGTAGGACATGGGCAAGCAGTCACAGGTCACCCACAATAACCTTTTGCTTCCCATGACAGGTGAACAGGTGGTCAAGAGCCTATTAGTGGGGTCTGCACATCCAAACAGTAGCCTACAGATACATCTCTCTCTATATATATACAGTATATCTCTCTCTGTCTCTCTCTTTCTCTCTCTCTTTCATTCTCTATGTCTTTACCTCTCTCCTCAGACATTTCTGTCTCTTTGTGACATCATGTCTCTCTTTACCCTTACATTCACATGCCCTCTTCTGTGATGCATTACTGTCCATGTCCTCTTATTTCTTTTCTTTTTAAAAGGTGAATGGTCTATCGCCTCCTCCTCCCTTCTTCTGCTACTCTTTGCTGTTATAACCCCACCAGGTAAAAGGCACTCCGCGTTAACCTCCTCTTGATTGAGTGCTACAGTGTTTACATCCAGGTAAAAGGCTTGCTGATCCACTTGGGGACTTTAAAAGCATTGTGGGATCATGTCCAAGTCCCCCACAAAGTACGCAGACGTTATCTTTACAAGAGAGAAGGGGAACAATAGAACTGGTGGATAGAAGGGAAAATAGGAAAGAGAGAGAGAGAAAAAGAGAGAGAGAGAAAGAAAGAGAGACAGTGTCAAGGACTAGACTCCATCTCATAGGCCAGAAAGAGTTGGTGGAGGGTTTGGTGACGAGTTAGATGACTAAGCGACATGCAACCGTGCCCTCGGTGCTTAGCAGTGGGGTTGCACTTAGCCTCTGACATAGTGGCCAAATCGGTTTCATTTGCACCCGCTTTAACGCCTGGCCAATTGGGCCCTGGAATGAGCGAATATGGCCATTTTGCCCCAGATGGCACACACATACATACACACGAGTCTTTGGGAACAGCATGGGAGAGGAGGAGAGAGGATATGGTCATGGGCTAGCGGTTAAAAAGTCCGCCTTGCAAGGTCAGTCATGGGCTAGCGGTTAAGGACTTGCAGCCAAAAGGTCACAGATTCAATTTTCCACACTGACAGGTTGGTCGGGGCAGTGAATGGCCAGCGCTCTCCACCATCCTACCCCATGACTGAGGTGCTGTTGTCATGGCTGCCCCCTGCTCACACATGTGTGGGTTAAATACAGAGGCTGATATGCATTGTGTGCATTGTGTGCTGTGGTGTGCTGTGTAATCACAATGACAAATGGGAATGACTTTCATGGTAAAGCCCCATAGCTTTAATTGTGGGGACTTCAGACTTTTTTGTTGGCACATAATGTAATTTAAACAGTAATAGTTAAAAACAGTTTGTAATAAAACAAACAGGTGTTGAGAGAGGAATAGGAAGCCAATAGGAAGCCGTTACTTTTGTGGTTGTCATAGTGTATGAGACACATGCCCTTTTTAAGGCTCTGGTGTAACTAATTGCCACTAATCCTTTTTTTCTGAAATTTGGTTACACTCAGTAACACATGTCACTCTGCAAATTATTATCACATCGTTATTTTCTATCTTATCTCTCTCTCTCTCACCTTTTTTTTTCCTCTGGAGATAGAGAAGTAACCCCGTGAAATGTTGTTTGAAAGGTTACAGAAAGACTGACAGTTCCTTTGTTTTTTTATTCCTTAATCTTTCTCAGCAATTAGGGACAGATTTTCCAAGGAGCCATTAGCAGCTCAATGTTAATAAACCTGCTGTGTCAAGAAGAGGTGAAGGAGGGTGAAGAGAGAAAAGGGGGAGAGAAAGACATAAGTAGAGGAAAGATTTAGAAAGAAAAAAAGGTGGAAATTAAGTGGTGAGAAAAAGAAGAAAAAGTAAAAGAAATCTTTTATAGTCATGATACAAGTACAGAGAGCAAGTCAACAGATACACATCATAGAAAAAGTACATAGAAGCAGTTAAATAGAATTAAACATCATAAAAATGTACAACAAATCTAAACAATTAACAATATAAATCAAATATACAAACATATCTGAATATTTATAGTCACAAGGTGCAAAGTACAAATACAGTGGATAAGTATTGCATGACAGCAAAGCAATACTGATATGCATTGAGGTAGCAGAGAGGGAGGAAAAGACAAAAGCTGAAGACAGGAGTTGTAGAGACTCAGGGATAAGGGGGGGGGCAGAGGATAGTGGTGTAGAAGAGAGCAAAAGGGTCGGGTGGGCAGGCACTCGAGGCAGCGGAATGTGTACATGGCCGTGGCGTGAGTCGCTGCTTTAATCAAGTGAGGCAAGTACACACACACACACACACACATGCGTGCTGACACATGCACACATGGGTGCACACACACATGAGCACACACACACACACACTGTTGCGCACACAAACATACACAATAGTGGTTAGACTTGAGTGCTTCTGCCAACCTTGTTCTGCCAGCCTCCTCTGTGAAATTGCATCTCACCCCCACAGACAGACCAGCAAGGCCACATGGCTCCCCAGAAACGTACCAGGAACACAGGATTCCATTAACACCTCCAGCTGCATGGACCTGTGTGTGTGTGTGTGTCTGTGTATCCGTGTGTTTGTGAATTGTGGTACAGAAGTTTCTAAAGGTTTTTTTTAATCTCCATCCATTTGCAGGAGTGTGCCAGTGAGTGTGTTTGCATGGGGGGAGAATGTTTGTGAGACGGTTTATTTGTGGCTAGTGTGTGTGTGTGTGTGTGTGTGATATAGTGTAAATTGGAATTTGTATAACTACACATTTGTATCGACGTGTGTGATACTTTCAGTTGTTTGTCTGTGTGTCCTTCAGTGTAAGTTGCGGTTGTGTGCATGTGAGTCAGTGCTTATTGTGCTGTTTGTGTCATGTATGTTTGTGTCAGTGTGTGTTCATGTTGGACGTTGTAAGTTTCCATGTAAGACTGCGTCACCAGACAAGCATACAGTGTATTTGATCCAAATAGCCTGTAGCAGGCCTTCATTTATGCTACTCTGTCACTGCAGGCAGATGCCAGGCTGCAATGCCACAGCCCTTTCTGCATGGCACACCAGGGCTTGATCCAGTGCCACGCTTGGCATCAAAGCCTTTATAGCTTTGGTTACAAGCTAGCTGAAAGCCTGACCAAATACTGGGGCTCTAAATGGGGCATTAGTGCCAAAGCAGATGTGTGGTGCAGAAGAAAGCAACAGCAACAGTAAGGTTTGCAGACTTGGCCTGGTAATAATATTGTGGTAACCGAATGCTCACACAGTTACTTGACCTGAGAAGATTAAAAACTATTCAAACTGTTTAAATGGCAGATAGAGTACAAAAACATTTGTACAAACACTCTCCCTCTTGTGCCATCTCTCCATTTGTGTGTGTGTCTGTGTCTCTGTGTGTATAAGCACAGTTGTCTGTGCTTTTGTGTGTGTATTGTTTTGCTTCTTCCACCCCAGTGACCCTCTCTCTGCTTAGTGACTCATAGTGGCCATATTCGGGAGGATTTTTTCAAAAACCCTGAGAAAGCCCTCAGGCTGTGGCAAGACTCCTCTATGTATCTGTCCTCTTCTGTTTTCATCCTCTTATTTACATTTTCAGTAATGTTCTCATTTTTTATAAACAGTGGTAGACAACAATTTTGGAAATTGATAATTGGATTTGTGAACAATTTCAAAACCTCAGGGCTATAATAATAATAATAACAATAATAATAATAACAGCAACAACAATAATATAACAATAACTTGGGTTTTATATAGCACCTTTTAAGAAGCGTTTGTGCGTGTGTGTGTGTGGGGGGGGGGCAAAAGTGAAGGGGCACTAGAGTGGGGGTTCTGTCATCAATGCAATGTCTGCATGCTTAACACGTCCAAAATACTCAATAAGCTACATAAATGTCTGTCCACTGTTTACTATTGTAACCTATAGAACAAGCATCTAACAAACGCAAAAAGAACTTATAGCTTTCCCG
Organism: Setipinna tenuifilis; assembly: GCA_030347295.1. NCBI lineage: Eukaryota > Metazoa > Chordata > Actinopteri > Clupeiformes > Engraulidae > Setipinna > Setipinna tenuifilis. The sequence continues at coordinate 31,073,996 of CM059273.1, forward strand.
CCTTATTAACGATGTTATCTTGTTTCCATCACGACGGGTACAGGAACCAGGGAAACAGGACAGAACAGGAGAGGACCCAATTGCATTAACGTGGCCCCAGAGGCCTTTATTGACAGACACAGACAGGGTACACAGGACTGGGTACACAGGGGCAGAGTCAGGGTAACAGAACAGAGTCAGGATTACAGGAACAGGGTCAGAAGCAGCCGCCGTCGGCCGCCGGGTCAGGGAACAGAAGCGGCCGCCATTGGCCGCCGGGTCAGGGAACAGAAGCGGCCGCCATCGGCCGCCGGGTCAGGAACAGGGCAGACAGGAACTAGGAACAGAGACAGGACAAAAACTGGGCAGGCAGGACTCGGTGGTACTCACTGGTCTGAGCGGGGATCGAACCCGCAACTCCGGGGGTGGTAGACGGCAGCTCTACCACCTGAGCCGCCGGCAGACGAATCATCACTGGTGAGCCGGATCGGTGGCTGTGGGCTGGAGACCGGGTTGTAGTCAGGGACGAGGTCCATGTCGTAGCCCTGGCATCAGTCCAGACAGAGCACGGAACACACAAGAGACAGGACTGACAAAAACAGGACGGGAGACGAGGCACAGGCAGGACAAGAATCCACGGGACAAAACAGGACACGATACAGGTAAACACAGGGACTAGACTTGAAACTCAAAAACAGGCAGGACAACAGGAAACGAGACTGAACAGGACAGGACAGGACAGGACAGAGCCGGGAGTCCGAGTGCTGTGAAACATACCGTGAGTAGCAAACGAACCGACAGGGAGGGAGTGAAAACCCAGGGCTTAAATAGTGGAAACTTAACGAGCGAAAACAAGGCTAAACGAGGTTGTGCAGGTGCAGCTAATAATCAGGGAACAAGGAGACGAGGCAGACAGGTGAAACAGATCCAACAGGAGAACAGGCAGGCAGGTGAAGTAAATCAAGACGAAACAAGGAGACAGGATTCACAGGTGAGGGAGATTGTGGCAGTGCAGGGTGGAGAGAGAATAATTGTAACTAATAATGTGATCAGGGGAAAACAAAGGAAAAACAGCACTGCCAGAAAACCCCAACGGAACACCGTGACAGTTTCAGGATACATGCATAATACAAATGAAATGAAAAACAGTGAAAACTAGGACATTTGCATCGCTTTACAAAAAACAACTAAACGGTCAGGACAGGATGTGAAAACAGGACATGTCCTAGGAAAACAGGACATTTGGTCACCCTAGTACACCCGAAAGGTATTACTGTTTTTGGGCATAACAAGAACAACCCAGAACGCTACAAAAACTTTGGTTTTTTTGCTTACGCTATATAGCCTGATAAAAGAGGCAGTAGAATTCCACAACAATTGTGTATTAAACTAGATTTAATTAGAAATACATGTAAGACATGCAGTGACCATAATACAGTTTTCATATGTGGAGTAGCATATTTGCATAATTTCACTGTTAAAAGAAAAAGGCTATAAGTTGCAGTGTCTTACCATTTTTTTATTTGCAGACAAAGGCAGGGGGGTGGGGAGTTGGCTGTACCTCAAAACCCTTGCTGTAATCGTTTGGCTAAAGTGAATCAGACCACTTATCACCTTCAAATTAAGCATATATCATTTATAATGTTAAAGCAGCACTATGCAACTTTTTTGAGTTAATCATCTTCGTAAGTCGTTATTCTTCCTCGACATTCTTGCAGTCTGTCTGTGGACAGAATACCATGCTTGCTATATCTGGGTATCCATCCCTATGGACTCACAAAGTCTTGAATATTGTGAGAAGCAGGATTTTGCTTACCTCGGTGGACATGACTACTTTGGTATTTGCCCGTTACTAGAACACATGCACATGCACAATGAGATTGAAGCCACTCACTCTTTAGTGCAGACATGTATGTGGGATATTTACAACATAGAGTAAAAAAAAGTATTAGTGCAAGACAAGATAAAGATAGTAGAGGGTGCACAGTTCTGAGGTAGAGATAAGACAGGTTATTGCACATTGATTAATATTGCACAGTTTAAGATAGGACACACAAGGTGAGAGATGTGCCTTGAGTTTTCCCTGGGCGGGGACACTTACACTACAAAACTCTTTTTGTGTCATGTACAAAAGAGAAATGGGAGAGGGGAGTATATACTGTCATGTAAGTATAATGTCATTTCACAGTATAGACATACTGTGGTCTGGGGGTTGAGGCATTGGAATGTGGGGTGTATCAGGATTGTATGTGTGTAGTCAGTCCATGTGTGAGTTGAAAGTGGTTATGGCTTTTGTTAAGAAACTGTTGTAAGTAAGTCAGTTGGTCCTTGTTTCGATGCACCTATATCGCCTTTGGCCAGGTAACAGCAATAGCCAACAAGTAAGAGAATTTTGTCCGCCAAACATTTTACTCAACCAAAGGTAGTGCGCATAACTGAAATAAACAATAACAAAAAATTGTTGTCTGATGTCATCATTTCAGTACGTTTTCCATTTGACAACTGTGTAAATTAGTATGATAAATTAGTTCATTGTATTAGCCACCGGGCATTTGTGTTGTGCACCCGTTCAAAGCATTTTGAACTGCAGTCCAAAAGGGCAACATTATTAATTTAAGTGTGAGACTGGCAGCAGGGACCTTGACCGGTGTGCCAGCAGATTGTCTTTCATTCAGGATTTTTTGTTCCTCCATAAGAAAAGTATATAAAGGCGATATATTTCTGGCCAACTGTGTTCTCTACTACAGAATGACATAGTTGGGAAAATAGGCCAACAAATGTATCTGCACATTAACATCAAATGTCTTGCGTTATCTTGACTCTAGTTGCACTGCAAACTATATTGTAAGATAGTAATGTGAGAGTAGCAGCTGGAAATGTAATAATGGCCAATAGTGTAATAACTGCCTATAATGTAATAATGTGTTTTTATGTAATAAAGCCAATAATATAATAACTTGTCAGTAATGTAAGAAAATCTCTGAAATTGGTCCACCCCAAGGACAAAACTCCAAGACATAACCTCAACAACGTGGTATATGTAGTACAATGCACTGAAGAGTGCCTGTAGAGTGACTGTATATTATGGAAACTAAGCAACCACTTCACAGATGCAGGCCTCAGGAGGGGGACTACATCAGGACAGGATTCAGCAGTACATCTGCATCTAAAGGAGAAGGGGCACTCTTTCAAAAACACTGATGTACACATCTTAGACAAGGAGGACAGGTGGTTTGAGAGAGGAGTGAAGGAGGCCTTCTATGTCCATTTGGAACAACCAACTCTGAACAGAGGAGGGGGCCTGCGTCATCATCTATCTGCTACATACCATTCTGCCTTGAAATCTCATCCCAGGAAGTTTAACTGCTCTCCACCATCAGAGCAGTTTCAGTCTTTGGATCATGGGACCACAACGACTTTCACCCTAATTCACACCTTGAGGGGAGACTCATGTGACCCTTTGTCACGTGCTAAGAGATGTGGCTTACAGCTCCATCCCCAGTGATCCAGAGATTTAATTCCTGGTTCCCTACCATCATGCCAGAACTGAAAAAGCCTTTTGGATGAAAGGTGAAATGTCTTCAAGCTACTAAATGAAGTTCAGTGGCTTACAACTTAGCTCCTTGGACTAACATTATATGGATGAATGAGAATCTTCACAGACGTAATAACCTGTTACTAATAATGTAGTAACATATTACTTTAACCATATTACTTTATTTATGTGGTTAGTCATTACATTATTGGCTGATTTAAAAACTGCTGCCAATAATGGAATAATTTCTTCTTATTATTTAATAGGACAGTATGTAAAAAATAAATGTAAATTAATCATGAAATGGCCCTGATATATCACCAGACATTAAGGAATCATGTTAAATGCTTCATTTCACTTCATTCATTCTTCTTTTAAGATAAATGAGCGAATTAGGGTTGAAGGTGGAAGTAAATAAAGCAAAAGCATATTTGGTATCAATCTAACTGAAATTTTATGCAGATTAAGAATTTCATGCCTACAGCACACATTTGTACCGAAAAAAGATATACAGCTTTGAATGGAACATGGTATACTACATTTTGGGATAAAATCGTATGATATCACATATAGGTATATGAGCTGATAGGAGCTGATACTGGTGAAAGGATCTTTCCCAAACTTGGTATATTTACTCACCATAAGTCCTTGATAAAATTAGTTGGTTTTCAATGCATTGGGGGGTCAAAGGTCAAGGTCACACAAGGTCATTCTTGGCATATAATGTCTGCTTTTTACCTCTCAAACTTTTTGAATGATCGCTATTAAACGAATCACAGTTCGTTAGCCCTATAGATGAACTGATTGGGCATTAGAGATCACTAGGTCAAAAGTAGAAGTCAAAGGTCACAAGGCTACAGCTTACTGTAGCTTACAGTTACAGCTTATAGCATCAACAAGTGAACTGACATAAAACGGAGACATTGATTAAAGCACAATTAACTTTATTTTCTGAATAAAAAACCTGTTGTTTCAACCTTTACATCTTATTTTATGCAGTTAACTGTCTGAAACCAAGGGAAATCAAAAGAATAAACTGTTTTTAAAAAAGCAAACATCTGATGTAGCAAAAGATTTAAAATAAACATTTCAGTTCATAAACTATATTGAAATAAAATCCAATTACTATAACAAACACTCAGTGTATCAGTAAAAACATGGTAGTCATTTTAAACAAGCTTACTTATAACAGAAGTTTTATATTGAATCCAAACCATTTACAATGTCTCATTTAATGACCTATTAGGAACATCTGCTTTACTAGCATTATGACACAACTCACCTCTGCAGTCCCCACAGGCTGCAACACATTTCAACCCATTCTGTTTGCAACTACATGTTTTATGACCGCATGGATTTCTCAAAGACATCTTGCAGTTGCAGCGGATAACATTCAATAAATGTACTGGTGCTGGCCCTTTATCTGTGGGTATTGGCATCAAACAGTGGTGTTTGACCTTCCAGCCCCAGTTGGTGGCCTGTAGAATACCAAGATCCAGTGACTTCCACTGTGCCACTTGGTAGTGCACTCAGAGACTGTGGAAGTACACTGCTCATGCAAATCTCAGTTCCTGCAGCTCCAATCTGCTTTTCATTTGAGGTAGGATCACCAAAGCATGCTGCAAGTGCTGCACTGCTGTAGATTTTCGCACCAGTGAAGCTATTGTAGTCTTGCCTGGTGGGAGATTGATTTCATAAGCCTTACGTTGCTCACAGCCGATGTCAAAACACATTTTTTGGTTGGACAAATAAACATGATTACTGTACCTTGCATATATGTTGCAGAAGTGGTGCCGCACCCTCCCCAGGCATGAATGAACAGCACATGCTCCCTGATGGCCTGGTTGGCAATTGAAATCTCACACATCTTCTCTTTGATTCCTGCCTTTCCTTTCAGATCTGAAGAATATTTCCCCCATGGTCGAATTCCAGTGGTGCAGCAATATACAGAAGACATCAGTGTCATCTGCATCAACAACTACAGACTCTCCCTCTTTTGCCAGCCTCAAAGCCATTTCAGCTATCAAAACATCTGCGTCGCTACCACTTTGCTGCACAATTATCTCATGCGCTCTCAGTTCCTTGGTCAGCTCATTTATGAACGTGCATTTGTTGGACACATTTCTGAAAAATGGCTTCTTGTGTTACCTGAACAATTGCATTACTGCTAATGGTAATGTTTGGGGCCATCTTTCCAGATCTCTTCAGGTGTTCATGATCTTTGGTTGAGGGGCCACATTTGTAGCCATCAAAAGCAACATGACACTGTCCATACTTTCTCTTCAAGTAAAATGCATAATGTTGAAACAACTCCTGGAAAGTCTCTCCAGGAATCCACTTCAGTCTATGCAGTAGGGCTCCTCCATCAATCACAGTTTCTGATCCAGTTGGTACCTCTGCACAGTCAGATACATTATTAGTCAAGTGGTCACGTAATTTGACCTTTGCTTTTCACATCAAGCCATTCTTGAATAATGCTGTTGGTACAGCTGCCAACTCATAATCAAAACATGAAACTATGTCCTCTTCTCTCAGAGCCAAAACAGTGAGTCTTGAAAACAACACCATTGGATTAATAGTGACGGCTTCTTCATTGATTTTAACACTTTCAAGAAGAGTGGCTAATGACTTAATCTTGGCTTTTCGTGAGATAGTTGCTTCATCATAACTCTTCTCGTTCATGGACTCCTGAACTTCCTGACCAATATTTTCAGCCTGATCACAGTTGATTGATGAATCAGCAGTTATTCCACTCACTATAGACATTAATTCAGGGTTGTCTGGAAAAAGGTAATGAATTCTGAAGAAATGAAAAATCTTCTTCCAGTCTGCAATTGTTATTGTAGCTCTTCCTTGACACACAGTGAGTAAATATACGAAGTTGGATGGATATCTTTTAATTGGCTTAGGAAATACCAGCTAATATCAAGATGTGCTAACGTACGTTTTTGAGCCAGAAGTGACTGTACCATGGTCCAATCAAAGCCCTATAACGTTTTTTTCAGTACATATCTGTGCTGTAGGCACCGAATATTTTCAATCCAGGGAAAACACTGATTCCAATGACACTAAATATGCCTTCACTTCATTTACTTCTACCTTTAAGTGAAGTATCACTAATGTTGCTTCGGAAATATGAACCAAATACTGTACGTCAGGTCCATGTGTGACCCCTTGTGATCTTGATCTTTGACCTCAAAGTCTAAAATGTTATTGTAGCTCTTCCATGACACATAGTGAGTAACTATACCAAGTTATATGGATATCTTTTAATTGGCTTAGGAGATATCAGCTAATATCAAGAAGTGCTAACATACGTTTTTGAGCCAGAAGTGACTGTACCATGGTCCATTCAAAGCCCTATAACCTTTTTTCAGTACAAATCGGTGCTGTAGGCACCAAATATTTTTCATCTACAGAAAACACCAATTCCAATGACACCAAATATGCATTCTCTTTATTTACTTCCACCTTTTAGTGTGAAGGATCATACGTCTTGCTTCGGAATTATGAACCAAACACTTTATGTCAGTTCCACGTGTCACCTCTTGTGACCTTGACCTTTGACCTCGAAGTCTTAATTGTTATTGTAGCTCTTCCATGACACATAGTGAGTAACTATACCAAGTTATATAAATATCTCTTAATTGGCTTAGGAGATATCAGCTAATATCAAGAAGTGGTAACATGCGTTTTTGCTCCATTCAAAGCCCTATAACTTTTTTCGGTACACATCTGCGCTGTAGGCACCAAAGATTCTTAATCTACGGAAAACAACGATTCAAATGATACCAAATATGCTTTTTCTTTATTTACTTCCACCTTTGACCCTTTTTTTGGCTAATTTGCTCAGACTATATAAGTTGCAGACCTCAACTTATGTTGATGTTGCATTATGTGTGTATTATGTGTTTTGGCCTGTTACACCACCCTCTATCCCAACCCCTATCTGATTTCGGCAACGTAGCTGGCAACCTCTTTTCTGGGGGAGGGGATGCTATGCTCTGCAGTATTTTAACCCTGTTTGCAGTACCAGTTTTGGCCACAAACTTACATGCTGTTCCTTTAATCCTTTAAGATTTATTAATAGGATTTAAAGTGTCACACTTGTTTGTTGTCACTTTCAAATAGCTACTTAAATACCTGATCAGTTACATAATGGACTTACACTCTCTCTCAATAGCTTTCTATAGTAGGCCTGTGTATCTTACAGGGAACAATTATGATTATTAGGGGTTTGATATATCTCTTCCTCCTAGAAATTATGACTATATGTTTATTTAACTTGATGGTTACAATTATTTCAATCAGCTCCTAGCCATTTAGGTGCTGACATACATGTATATGTTGGACAATGTGGACAATTACCCACATGTAAAGAGTACAATTAAATCTAAATGTGAGTATTCTCAAATAATGAAAACATTCTTTCATTTTAGTTCAATCTTTTAAATGAACCACACACTTTTTAAATGAACCACACACAATTATTCAAACTACTGAAGTAACTGGCAGTATTATGGTACTTCCCACTAGCACTACAGTTCCAGTAGTACCAATACTCTATTGTACATCAAAACTGAGGCAAAAGGCTCAATAAACTTCCACCTATTCACTGAAAAAGCAGCCCAAAAAAGTAAAAAGAAGAAAGAAAAATGTCCATTAGTTCTTCCAGTAAATGTCTTTAACTTTGTACTGCGCAAAGGCTATGTGGCTGAGCAAAAGACAGGCTTTCATCCGTCAATTGTCCCTCCCAAATAACTCTTTTATACATATGCTATGTAGAGAGAAGAGAGTTATTTGAAAGAGACAATAGCAACAATAGATTCTAAAGTAGTGTGACAGTGTGTAAAGTAGTGTTTTTTATTTAATAAATAAAGCTTTGATTAAGCGATATTAAGAAATTATTACATTATTGGTTGCAGTTATTTCATTTGAAAATATTTGTAACAGGTTATTATAAGTTATTACATTTTTTGTTTTATTACATAAAAAGAAAACAGCCAAAATTATTACGTTTTATACAATAGTTAGATCCGGTTGATTTTTTATCCATTGATCACAATGGACGAGATGCGTTCTATGCGTCACTAGGAGTGAGGGTATTGACCCACATACAATGAATGACTCTTCACATCTAATAATCACTCCGCAGCCAGAGATACAATTTAACCGTTACACAAAGATTCCATTCCATCATTCCACCCAATGCGTAAATAAACATTATACATTATAGTTAGATCAGCACGTAAGACCATCTAGTTCTTCGGACTGTGAACATCCAGGCCCTTTTCTCAGCGGCTGCACAATCAACGGCAATGTGCAATTCAATGTCTACAAGTAGAGCAGTGGTGCACAGTGCACAGCGCGTTGCTCAGCAACCAAGACACCAACTGGGACTATTTTCTGGAGCGGAGGAACAATCAAATAAACAATCAACCCAAATAAAGAAAATATATATTTTAATCATTTTGTGTAAGTATTTTTGTTACCAAAGGAACTATTGTATAAAAGCAATATAACACTCATGATCGCGAGGTTGTTGTGGAATACCCTCACAGTGTGCGGCTCAGCCCTCAGCCTGCAGCTTCGTGCCTGCGGCGAATCACACCCGTGAGGGTATTCCACAACAACCTCACTCCCACTCGTGTTATATTGCTTAAACAGGCAGTTGTTACATTATTGGCCATTATTACATTATCAGCTAATACAGTGTGTGTGAGTGTTATTGTTTTTTATTAATAAAACTCAGTTTCCACATTTACATATATTTATAAGGCGGACCTGCCACCCGCAAGAGTCCGTCTTTATGCTTAAACAGGCAGTTGTTACATTATTGGCCATTATTACATTATCAGTTAATACAGTGTGTGTGAGTGTTATTGTTTTTTATTAATAAAACTCAGTTTCCACATTTACATATATTTATAAGGCGGACCTGCCACCCGCAAGAGTCCGTCTTTATGTTATTAGAAGAATGTGGATGGTATGGTGAATGGGATTAACACAGTATTTGACCAAGCTATCCTGTTTATAGAAAATAAGCTTTGCTGGAAGAAATTATATATATATGGAAATATATATATATTTTTTATATAACTGTAGGCTTTTCGGGTTTTTTTATACAGTTTTTTGGTAAATTCATGGTTTGCACACGTCCTTTCTATAGAATGACACAGCTATTGGATCAGCTGCCAGAACGTCCTGTTTCAAAATTACGATAATTGTAACTTAATTATTGTTTTTCTACTTTTTTTACTTTTTGTTTACTCACACGGTTTTAAAAATGATGTTGACAGAATTTTATCTTCAGGATGTTTTGAATGTCTTATTCATTGCAGTAAAAGCAGTTAATTCATTGGCTCTTCTAAGGGCAATAGCTGGACTTAACACACCACCTTCTGTGTAACACATTAACAGAGGTACTCTGGAAATACCACATAAATGCAACATCCAGCAGAGAGGCATCCTCAACTGTGTAATGTTGTTTAAGGTTATTTACAGACCTTGTGCCCAGATAAGCTTACATCCTGTTTTATTAGCCACTGGCACTGAGCACTGGTGGTGTGAAGACCTATTGCTTTTCAAAAGATTATTCTTCATTCTTCTGCCAAACTCTACCGTCATAGGGTGCTTATGCAAATCTGACCAAATTTGGTATGTCATCTGCAGACACTGCTGACAAAAAGGTATCAAAGGATTTATGTGGAGCTGAACTGTTTCAAAGTTGCATGTCAATGAAAATTGAAGCGAAGCTTGGAATAGTTTTACAGACCATATCTTGGCTTCTAATTGCCCAAATATGGTCAAGCTTGACATGCAAACTCTACACAGCTTTTGTTGAATGTGCATCAAATTTTGTGACATTTCATCACAGGCAGTGTAATTTCCTGTTAAAGCTAAAAGTCTGAAAACAGTTTTCACTAAAAAACACATGACAAATTTAGTCCAAGACAACAGTTTTTTTTTTGTATGCCGGTATTACAGAGGCTTATCAACCCAGCCTATGAACACTTGTTTGTAGCGTAGCACCACTTAGTGAAATTGGTAAATGTAAAAATTTAGATTATGCATTGCCAATACCTTGAACTGAGAATGCAGAACTGCACAAAATGTATCAGGTACAGTCAGTACCATGAAATTTGGCCCATAGTGGGTGCAGTATTTTTTATAATATGGCATTTTGACTATTATCTGGAGAACACTATGGTTTACTCAAATTTCATTAGGATTGAAATCACCTATTCACACCCACTTCCAACAAAAATAATTTTCCACAAATTTTACAGCAACAAAGGTGAAAGTAAATTAACTCATCATAGCACGTAACACCAGGGGTGAATGTAAAATTAGGACTTTGAATTGCCAATATCTTGGATCGAGAAGGCAGTAACTCTACAAAATGTGTCATGTATGGAAGGAAGTATCATGACATTTCATGCAAAGGAGGCACTGTAATTTTACAAGATCACATTTTGTCTACTGTATCCGTAGAACAATATGATGTAAAACCAAATTTCTTTTTCCTCATATTCAATGGAAGCTCTTGCATGAAAATCACCTGTATATTCATTCATTCACCCACTTCCAATGATAAAAGTGATGGAATACAAAAATGAAATCAAGTTGAAGTGAGAAAATGGCACAAACAGAATTCAGGTGAACAGAACAGGTGATATGTCATAGGTTGTGGGACTGGAGGTGTGAGGGCCCACCATCGTATATTGTTATGTTTATAAGATGTTTAGTGTAAGACTGTGGGCCTAGTGGCACAGAAAAAAACTATTGATGGGATTGAGCCATCGAGAGCTCAGTACTGGTTGTTTGCAGACCTAGAACATAACCTTTTCTGTTAAGTCTAATCTATTTATCGTCTCACTTTTTCCTCTCTCTCTCCCTTTGTCACACATACTTACTCGCTAATGCTCTCTCTCTCACACACACCCACACACACACACACACATACACACACACTCACACACACACACACACACACACACACACACACACACACCCTTTCACCCACACTGAGCTCATTTAGACGAGTGTCGGGTTTGTCTGAGGTGTGTGTACTGCACAGGAAGTTAATCAGACCCTGTCAATCATGTTCACTGTCAGGGGAGGGTACTAGCTGCTGAGTGGGGTGAGTAAATATAGACTTGTGTGGTCTAGGGAATGCGCCTTAGACTAGCCCGCCTCATACTAAATTAGCACTTAATCTCTCTGTTCTCCTGTAGTCCCAACTGGCTGCTTGGATATTTGTGTGGCATCTTCACCCTTAGAATGGGTACCTCAGTTATGATGTAGATCTGCAGTGTTATTTTAGAGACTGATCCGCTTGCGAAAGGGTTCAGGAGATGGTTAGATGCTGTCCTTTGAAGGGTGAATCTCTCAGTTGCCTCAGTTGTCCCAAGAATAGGAACATTCATTTGACTTTTCAATTGTATTCAATTGAATTGTAGAATATTTACCTCCGCCAAGGAGGTTATGTTTTCGACGGCGTTGGTTTGTTTGTCTGTTTGTTTGTTTGTTTGTGAACAGCATAACTTGAAAAGTTATGGATGGATTTTGATGAAATTTTCAGGATAGGTCAGAAGTGGGCTAACTTAGAACTGATTTGTTTTTGGTGGGGATCCGGAAAACCATCTGGATCCAGGATTTTTTTATTCAGTGAAGTTACCAGAGACTTTTATTTTGAAAGGAGGGAATATAGGTTGGTACGGAAATGAGGCTCCTGTTGCGGGTCAAGGAGTTGTTGGTTAGAGGGTTCAGTGAAAGACAGAGGAGAGTTAGAGCGGTAGTGGTGAGCAGCCCAGTAGTTCATGTTGCCAGTGGAAATTAAATAAAGTACTTTCCTGCCAAGAGCTAACCAAGTTCGTGTGAGCATGAGTGAACGAACCCACCTGCACCGAAGAGCCAACCAAGTTCGTGTGAGCATGAGTGAACGAACCCACTAGTTAACTATTACGCCAGTAATAAAATGTTTTAACATGATTAATGTCTTTTAATGTCTTAAGGTGAGAATGACAATAAGGTGGAGACTTAAGCTGCCTTGGTGCAGGTCTGTGCTCTCTAAGTGCTGTTCTAGTATTATATGATTTTACTCCATGATATATTTTGTCATATGACAAGGATGTAATAACAGTGGTTGAGAATATATAGCAATCCGAAGGTGTTAGTAAAGAAGTTGGATCTTGAGTATTCTGTGCAATGGACAGTTGATAACATCACCCTCCTTATTTCCTGTTCCTGACATTTGTCCCACGCAACTCTACTATGTCGCCGATTAGCAGGATATTGCAAAAGCAATACCTCTGTAGAATTTTCCAGAATCATTTCAATTCACATACCATTCACAGTAAGTCATCACTGGCTTTACTCTTTGCTCATGTGCCATTAGTTAGTTTTTACTGTGTTTGTTTGTATGTGTGTGTTAGTTGGTATATAGTTGCATGAGTGCTGCTAAGAATGGTTTGCTCGAAGTGCCCGAGAACCCTTCTGCTGTTGGATCATGCTCTTGGTGTGTGCACCCCTTATGGCTCCATTTGTGAATCAAATGTTTCAGCATAAACACACCATTTATGCAAACATGCAAATCCGATGCAGACCTTCCCAAAAGTATGATATACCACTTCCTGAAATCACATTAAAATGACCCTACAGCCCTTGAGTCTCACAGTCTTTCACTCTACTCTCATTTTCTTTCTTCTTAATCCTCCCTTTATCATTTAGTCTGTGTTTCTCATCCTGTGTGGATGTATACTTCCTGTAGAGGGATGTACAGTATCTCACAAAAGTTAGTACACCCTTCACATTTCAACAGAAAATGTGGTATATCTTTTCAAGGGACAATACTACAGAAATGATATGTTTGATATGTTTTTGAGTAGTCATTGTACAGCTTGTGTAGCACCATTCATTTACTGTCCTCTGAAAACAAGTTTACATACAGGCATTTTTGTTTAAATAGCAGGCCACAAAAGTGAGTACACCCTCAATGCTAATGGTACATATCATTCAACCCTAAAAAAGCTGCTTGTCCAATTCATCATTTTTGGGTTTGGGTCTGCTCAACTGGACCATACAAATATGTGTGTCATGTATTAGAGCTATTCATTTTAATGTTTTGGCTATAATTCTCTCATACTAGCCATTGGATGTCCAACATGGCTCCTCGTGGCAGAAAAACTGTCTGAGGATTTCAGAAATGGAATTATTTGCTTTACACAATGATGACCTATCTATAAAAGATCAGCAACATCATGAAACTGAGCTACATTATCATGGCCAGATTCATTAAGTGGTTTTCCAAAACAGGTTCCACTTCGAACAGGCATTGACAGGATCAATCAAAGAAGTAAGGTACATACACTCAGTGTCAAATGCAGAAGTTGGCTGTAAAAAAATAAATGCATGACTGCAGACAGCACTGCTGCAGAGGTTGCAGAAGTGTGGGGTCAGCTTGTCAGAGCTCAAATAAGATGCTGCACAGTGCAACAACACAGTCTGCATGATCATCCTATGAGAGGAAAGCCTTTTGTAAAGCTTGATCACAAAAAAGCCTGAAAACTGTTTGCTAAAGACACACAAATTCCTGAAACCATGTCCTGTGGTCTGACTAGAATAAGGTAAACTTGTTTGACTTAAATGGTGTCAGGTATGTGTGGCAGGAACCTGTTAAACAGTACCATTATAAGTGTGCCTTGCCTAGAATCGAGCCCAGTGGTGGTAGCATCATGGTTTGGGGCTGTTTCAATGCTGCCAGAACTGAGGGACTGCAGTTCATTGAAAGAATAATGGATTCCGACATGTGCTGTGATAATCTGAAGCAGAACATGACACCCGCTTTTGGAAAGTGGGACATACGACCATTTTTTCATTATGATAACAACCCCTAACACATTTCCAAGATGACCACTGCCTTCCTAAAGAAGTTGAAAGTGAAGATAATGGAATGGCGAAGTATGTCTCCAGACCTGAACCCTACTGATCACCCATGGGGCATCCTTAAGCAGGAGGTGGAAGAGTACCACTGTCTAAATTGCCAAATCCTCAATGCAATCATGGAGGAATGGAAAAGGATTACAAAAACAACCTGTGCAGCTCTGGTGAATTTCATATTTACACAGTGCTAGATTACAATGGTGCTCACACAAAATATTAATGATTTTCACACAATTTGGACATGTTCACTTTGGGGTGTACTCGCTTTTGAGGCCTGCTATGTTTACACAAATGGTTGTGTCTTAAGTTATTTTCAGAGGGCAGAAAATCTATACTGCTACACAAGCTTTATACTAACTACTTAAAAACATATACAAGTTTTATTTGTGTAGTATTGCCGCTTGAAAAGATATAGCACATTTTTTGCTGACATAAGAAAGGTGTACTCACTTTTGTGAGATACTGTATATGTGTGTGCATTGGGGTAAGCAACATCACTGATCAGAGGCATAACCATGTTTGGTAAGTGTGTGCACATGTGTGTGGGCTACCAGCGGAGTCCCTGTGGCTGAGAATGAGAGCAGGACTGGCCACAGAACTGTTCCTGTCTGTCATCTCACCATGGAACCTTTGAATCTGTCTCTCTTTTCTTCTCTCCCCCTGCCTCTCTCCATATGTCTCAAAACTGTTCTGTTCTTCCTCACATCCTTTTTCTTGTTTTGTTCTTGTTTTGATCCCCATTTTGTAACGCTTTTTCTCAAGTTGTTTTAGTCCTAATCAGTCTTCGCTACCATGGAATGCAGAGAGAGTAATTGTATCATCAATTCTGTCAGTAGTAAGATAGTCAGGGATTTGCTCAGGGCACAGTACAGTACAATACCTTCTACACTGATATGTATGCATGCTTACCATGAATAGGTGTGTGGAAGTTGCTCCATGTATCTGGCAATAGTAAACCCAAACGGCCAGTAAAAATATAAGAAGCATCCTCATGAATTCAGTGTTATGGGAATACAATACTGTATGCCAAATTGAAATGAACAATGAACAATGAAATACCTCTGTACTACGACATTGTTCTTCATTCGTTGCACAGACTTAAGTCTGGAGTCATCATGGTCGCTTGCCTGGCTGCGCTCACTTGCATGGGTGCTACTTTATTAAGCTTCCTCGCTGACAGCCAGGGAAGGGTGTGTGTGTGGTACATGAATGTCTTCATGTAGTCCCATCAAAGAGGTTGCAGGTGTCTCTGTGTATCTGTGAAAAGTGTGTCACCATTTTCATTAAACATGAAAAAAGGGTATTTAGGTCCAAGTGTGTGTGTCTGTGTCTAAGAAAGCATTCCTGTCCATCAACATGTATATACAGTTCAAAATACTAGTTTACAAATGTGCAAGATCATTTGATACAATTTTTTATGAATGTTACACGTTTTAATAAAGAAGCCTTTTGATATTAAATGTGCAGCTTTGCAACTGTGGTTTTGGCTAACTTTGTGAACCTGTCATTTTTTAGGAGGACTACGTGAGTGTGGACTAGGAGTTCTTTTATGAACCAAGTTATTTGTTGTAATGGTAGGACCCAGCAGCTGTGTGAATTGAGCCCAGAAAACTGATACTGTATTTCTCTGTGTTCACAGAATTCTGACCGTGGCACAGAGCACTGTGGGGAATGATAAAGTGGGGTCAGAGTTTGACTTAAGGACCTTGCGAGCTGTGAGAGTGTTGAGACCACTGAAACTGGTATCGGGTATTCCCAGTAAGTGGCTCTGGAAAGAGATTGGTCATTAAAACACACACACACACACACATACACACACATATATATCATTTGCTGATCTTTTTCTTCTGTCTGTAGGCTTGCAGGTGGTCTTGAAGTCCATCATGAAGGCCATGGTTCCTCTTCTGCAGATCGGCCTGCTGCTCTTTTTTGCCATTGTCATGTTTGCCATCATTGGTGTCGAGTTCTACATGGGCAAGTTCCACCACACCTGCTTCAAGAATGATACAGGTGACTAAGGGGCTTAATAATTTGGCTTGTTGTGATGACTATTCACTCACCTGTTTGTCTCTAACACATTCATTAAGGTGTTGATGAAGAAGGTTTATTGCTGAACTCTGTGCCTGCAGACTATCATTCCACATATCCATCCATGTGTGATGTATACACTAATGCATATTAATTTTTGGGGAAAGTAATTGGCAAAGGTCTGTTTTTTCTTCCAGCACATATTTCCACTGAGAGGAATGTATTGATGGTTTAATAGTTAGGAAAAAACATCCATGCTCTACTCATAAGATGAGAAGGTTTTGACTTGCATCTACTCTCTTTGGGCTCTATTTTCACGATCATATGTGCATTGTCTGTCACGCAAGTTGCTTTGGGGGCGTTCCGGACACAATTTGGTATTTTGACGGCGGGAAAAGTGAACATTGCGCCAGGCACATTGTTCAAAAGGGTTGGTCTTAAATTACGTCATTAGTCATGGGTGTGTTTTGGGCGTAGCATACAATTAACCAATGACAATTGATACTCTCATTCCCTTTAAAAGCCAGCGGCGCATTTTCCATGGCCTGTTGCTATTACGATGGCGGGTTTACCCGGACGGCAGGAGTTTTTCTGTGGAGGAGATCGATCTGCTCGTGCGTGAAGTAAAAGCGTGTGACCAGTTAATCTTCAGGGATGGAAAGAATCCCCCCCAAACCTCCACATTAAAATACATGGCTATACAGGCTATACTGTTGCAGCTCTTCTGCCAGTTGAGCTCGCCTCTCTGGCGCAGCAGGTGCATCTGGGTTCAAAGCGTTGTGCGCCCCTAAAATAGCTTTTCAGGAATGCGCAAGTGAAGACAGACCAGGTTTTTCTTGGTCAACGCAGGTTTTTCTTGCATCCTTATAACAGCATCTCTTGCACTTTGCGCTAGACCACACCTCTTCTTTTTGCTGACACACCCGTGAGGTCACAGTGTCATCTGCTATCTAGACAACGTGATTTTTTGCCTGAAAAAATGAACGATGCACTGGCACAGAATAGTAATGACAGCATGCGCATGTTGCAAATGCACAGTGTGCTGCGCTATCATAGGGCCCTTTGTCTTTTACAACACTGGTTTATTATTTTATTTTTTATTTTTTTCACCGATTTTTCGTCAACGATTGGCAGGACACTGTAACTCTGGGGGAGATGAATCTTTGTAGGCATGTAGCCCTAGAAGTTTTTGAGCGAATAGGAGCTTTTGGCCCCCAAGCCCCCCCCCCCCCCCCCCCCCCCCCCCCGCTGTGCCAGTGTCCATCAAAGAGGGGGAGACGCCGAAAAGTTTTTGCTGAATAACTCAGTGAATGTTTCACCGAACAACATGAATTTTTTGTGATATGTCGGTGTTACAGGGGCGTATCAACCCAGCCCATAAACACTCACTTAAAGTGTAGCGCCACCTAGTGATATGGGTAAATGCGAAAAATGGGATTTTATATTGGCAATATCTTGGACTGAGAAGGTGGGAACTGCACAAAATATGTCATGCACGATTAGCACAAAGACCTCTAAAAGCACAGCACATGCCATCAAATTTGGCCCATAGGGGGCGCTGTAATTGTACAAAATTTGTAAAAAATGTCGTTTTGTCTATTATCTAGAGAAGAGTAATGTTTACAAGCAGCTCTTTTTTGTCGTGACATCTGTTGACCCTTCCGCATTGAAAACACTGGTCGATGCCCACTTCCAACAAAAAGAATTTCTGTGAAATTTTAACATTATGAAAGTGAAACCAAACGAACTCTTTTCAGAGGCCGTTCATGTGAATCCCACCAAATTTGGTACATGTCATCTACAGACAATGATGACTAAACGTTATTAAAGGATTTGTCTTGAGATAAACCGTTTAAAAGTTATATGTCAATGAAAATTTGAAACATAGCTTAAAATTCTTCCAAAGTCCATATCTTGGCTTCTAATTTCTCCAATGTTGTGAAAATTGACATGCCACCTCTAAACAGCTTTTTGTTCATGTGCATCGAATTTTGTAATATTTTGTCAAAGGGGACAATGTTTTTGTCGAAGCTAGGGGTCCAAAAACAGGTTTTTAAAAAAAAAACTCATCAACATTTTGGTAACACTTTACTTGACGGGTGAGTTCATAACACATTCATAGCAGCTGTCATAAACTGCACATAAAGCATTCATGACTGTTTCATGAGACATGACTTAACATTCATACCAGACCTTTCATGAATGTGAAAGACAGAACAACAAAAACTTGTCAAAATAAAAGTACAGCAGTCACAAAGCAGCACTGCCGTTTTTCTTCTAAACCTCTTACCATCACGTCACAACTGAGTCACTGGGCTAGTCCAGTGCCAGAAAGACAGAACATTGCTAAGCAAGCAATTTTTCTTTTGTAAAACAATTACTGGTTTAATAATGTAACCTTTGCTGATGATTTATCTTTTGCTAATGGGAATGTCCAACCGTTCCAGGTTACACAAAAACGGGTCAGCTAAACGTAGGCTGGTATACCTCCTAATGTTATATTCAGTGATTACGAATACTTCACAACTTGTATAGTAAAGTGACATTCGATGTAGACTTCATAACATATTCATGAAATATTTACAAAGGCTGGAGAGATTACATTAATGTTATCCAGGTTGCACAAATATGAGTCAGATGAACGTAGGCTAGTTTACCTCCCAATGTTAAACTCAGTGATTACGAATACTGCACAACTTGTATAGTAAAGTGACATTTAATGTAGACTTCATAAAACATTCATGAAATATTTACAAAGGCTGCACTGTAAAAAGTGAATCATTGGATCAATGTAAAAAAGCTGTTTACATTTTCACAATTGAAATTCTGCATTCATCCAATTTCCAAAAACTAGTTTGGCTTAAACTGTTTTTTTAATTTCCCTTAAACCACTCACTGGTGTATTACATTACCATAATCTACAAATTCACATTAACTCAATATACAAAACAAACCAAATGGTTTTCTAAAAAATCATTTATTAAAACCACAATAAATATTGTATTGCAGCACAGCTTCTACAATGAGTAAAGGTCCTCTGGATTGCCACCGGTAGATGGTTTTCTGGCATGTCCTAAACGAACAAACAAAACAAGTGTAATTAATAACATAATAATGACAATACTTGAGTGTAGCACTCGCTTTCCTGACACATGCGATGTTGACTATCTGAAATGTAGCTGGGAGCAGTGAGGGGCCAACTATGAAGCAGTAAAGATTAGCAAATTGCCTTGGTAACAGAATGTACTTTAAGACAGATGTAACAAAGCACCTACAGTATGTTTTAAGACAATTCAGCAAAGACATTTGTGTAAAATGCACTAGCTTAGAACGAGCCAGTCATCACAGAAACGGGTTCTCCCTGCCACAGAAACCTCCCTGCCCTTACCAACAACGGCGGGAACGCAGCTTTCAATTTCATAATTATACTGTACAGACAATGTGGGGTTTGGGACGTATATCTCCCAATTGATAAATTACAGGCAAGATACACACAAAGATCCATTCTCACCCAGTTGCTTAACTTAAGTGCCGGAATATTTGGCGATATTGTACTCTCAACCATTCTACACAGGAATGCTAACAACCCTACTAGCAACAGGTGACATGCCAGCCAATGCTTCTTTGAAAATGCTAGCAGCTTGCTGATAAAGGACACGTTCACTAATCGAATGCCAATGCTACCCTACATTCCCGCAGTTTGTACATAAAATGGTACCAAAGACATGTATTCTGTAATGATTTGGTAAAACGAAGCCAATATAGCTACGTTGACAATGCTATGCTTCTCCTCCACAGCCCTGATATTATCCCACAACACTCCGCGTAACATGTAAAACGGTATATTTAACAGTTCACCTTATACAATTACATTTGAAGTGTAGAAATACATGACAACGATAACAAAAGACCAGTAATTTGGTAAAATCTTACCTCACAGAGAGACCTCGCGTAATCTCAAAGAGTCCAGACTTTACTAGACTTTCTCGACGACTCCTCAGCGCGTTCTCCAGTTGCCATATGTGCGCATGCGCGGGTCAAACTAAGAAATGACATTGCAGGACTCCCACAATTTAAAAAATATAGTTTCACTTGACAATGCAATAACTGTAGGTTTATGAGATTTAAAAAATCACATCAAATGAAAAACACCAATTAAATTAATGGCATTGAAATATTGGAGGCATATTTAAAACCGTTAACACATTTTCCAAATGTGAATAACTCAAGTCATTATTGAATGAAAGTTTTCTTTATTTTGTTTTTATTTCAACATTTTTTTATTTTCCAAACTGCAAAAACAGGCTATTGTTATTGCAAAAGTTACACCACATCATTCCCATTCGCAAAAGATAAATCATTAGCAAAGGTTACATTATTAAACTAATAATTTTTTTACAAAACAAAAATTGCTTGCTTAGCAATGTTCTGTCTTTCTGGCACTGGAATAGCCCATTGACTCAGACGTGACGTGATGGTAAGAGGTTTGGGGGGAAAAAACGGCAGTGCTGCTTTGCGACTGTTGGACTTTTATTTTGACAAGTTTTTGTCGTTCTGTCTTCCACATTCATGAAAGGTCTGGTATGAATGTTAAGTCATGTCTCATGAAACAGTCATGAATGCTTTATGTGAAGTTTATGACAGCTGCTATGAATGTGTTATGAACTCACCCGTCAAGTAAAGTGTTACCAACATTTTTTCCCAAGACAGTGATTTTGTGGTAGTATGTCGGGGTTACAAAGACGCATTGACCCAGCCCATAAACTGTCACTTGAAGCATGGCGCCACCTAGTTATAGGGGTAAATGCAAAAATTGGGATTCTGTATTGCCAATGTCTAAATACAAACAAAATATGTCATGCACAATCAGCACAAAGACCTCTAAAAGCACACCACATGCCATACAATTTGGCCCATAGGGGGCGCTGTAATTGTACAAAATGTAATTTTGCCTATTATCTAGAGAACAGTAATGTTTACAAGCAGTTCTTTTTTTGTCTTGAAATCTATTGACCCTCCCACATTGAAAACACTTGTCGACGCCCACTTCCAACAAAAAAAAATTCCGTGAAATTTTAACATTGTGAAAGCGACACCAAACGAACTCGTCATAGGCCATTCATGTGAATCTCACCAAATATGGTACGTGTCATCTACAGACAATGCTGACAAAAAGTTATCAAAGGATTTATCTTGAGATGGACTGTTTTAAAGTTACATGTAAATCAAAATTCAAAACATAGCTTAAAATTCTCCAAAAGTCCATATCTCGGCTTCTAATTGCTCAGATTTGGTCAAAGTTGACATGACAACTCTGAACGGCTTTCTTTTCATGTGCACCAAATTTTGTGACATTTCGTCACAGGGTGCAATGTTTCCCGTCAAAGCTAGGTGTACAAAAACAGTTTTTGTTAAATAACTCATCAAAAATTTTGCCAAAGACAATGATTTTGTGTTAGTATGCGGGTGTTAAAGAGGCGTATCGACCCATCCCATAAACACTCACTTGAAGCATAGCACCACCTAGTGATATAGTTAAATGCAAAAATTGTGATTTCGCATTGCCAATATCTTGGACCGAGAAGGTGGACACTACACAAAATATATACAAACACACAGAATTTCACTCATTCAAAACCCACATCCATGCCCACTTCCAGCAAATCATTTCCACACAAACTCTCACCTCACAACACTGACCTACCACAAACTCATCATACATGCGTTTCCCACACTTCAATACACTGCGGCGGTCATACCATGTACCACTATGCGGCACATCTAGTTTTTCATTGGTGCCCGATATTTCAAGCAAAGGAACAACCGACAGTATGCAGGTTGGCCAGACTGACTTGAATGCAAAATTCAATGTAGCATCACAGGCAGTATGGGTGGGCCCAGGCTCATATTTACATACATTTACATGTACAACACATGTAACATGTGTTGTAACATGTACTTTCTTTTGCAGTGGAACATACTGTAATTTTAAGGAGCTCTAATTGATGCAGGTTATGGGTGTTCACCTTTCCTGCAGAGGAACACAATGTGGTTATATGTAAGCATAGGGTGAAGGTAACCCATGTTACAGTTCATCCTGGTGTGTTTCTGGAGTGATGTGTTTTCTGTTTGTATGATTGTGCATATTTGATTGACACAATTTATCTTCAGTTCTGAGATATGTACTGCAGTTATAGAATCCAGAAAAATTGCAAAAACTAGAACATCCACTGAAAAACACCCTGTGATTAGCATCAACATTTTCGAATATGTACAGTACTTTACACAAAGACTAGAGTTTAAGTGATTCATTTCAAGTTGTTTGCATTTTTTAGCTTATTGTACATTGCATTGTAGTCTTACTGACCGACAGCGTGTGTTATAGTTATGTTGCTGTAGCAACAATTGTTAGGAATTGCAGCAATTGTTAACTGATGTCCTCAAATGCATGTTGGTACAGCACACTGCGTTAAATGTTTTGCAAGTGTGAAAATGATTGGCAAAAACTGTAAATGTGGACAAGAATGTTTACCATTTTGCATCACATGATAAATAATGCAAAATGTGTTTTAACAATGAGAAAGTGTTAAGAGTTTTGCAAAGAGGAGTCAGTGAGTTTTGCAAATTGTGTTTTACTATGTGAAAATTGTTTAAGGTATTGATAAAAGAGTGAGCAGCTGTGAGAAATAGCTTAAGCAATTGAGAAAGTTGTTCAGCCAATAGGTCTTTGTGCTTTATCAATTCGGAAAAACTGTAATATTGGTCCACCTTCTAGGAAAAACATCAAATATTAGCTGCACATACTGTATGTTAACATAAGAGCCTCTTCACAAAGGAGAAGAGTGGAAGTCTCTCTGCTTCACAGGCTTGGAAGAACACCTGAAAAGAACTTGCACAGATGACCGACATCAGGAAAAGGTTACACTCCCACCTGACATGCCTCCACTCAACACGCCGGTGCACAAGCCAGACATCAGTCCACCCAGGTGGAGTGAAGTGGACAAAACTGTGCGTCAAGCCAGGGCTGCGTCAGCTCCAGGCCCCAATGGAGTTCCATACAGACTCTACAAAAACGCACCAGGTGTCCTTCAATTCCTCTGGAAGCTGATGAAGGTTGTGTGGAAAAAGAAGGAGATTCCAACATCCTGGCGGAGAGCCGGAGGGGTTCTCATCCCCAAGGAGAAGGACTCCTCAGAGATTGGCCAGTTCCGTCAGATTAGCCTTCTAAATATCGAGGGAAAAATCTTCTTCAGTGTGGTCGCTCATAAGCTGGCAAGTTACCTGCAAATAAACAACCTGGTTGACACATCAATCCAAAAAGCAGGCATCTCGGGCTTCTCAGGATGTGTGGAGCATGGTAGCGTCATCTGGCATCAAATCCAGCTCGCCAAGGAGGAGGGGGCAGATCTACATGTGGTATTCCTAGACCTTGCAAATGCTTTTGACTCGGTTCCTCATGACCTTCTGTGGACAGCCTTTGATTATTTCAGAGTCCCACCAGCCCTTTCAACCCTGGTCAAGGCCAGGACATCCAGCTCTGCGTGTCGACAGCAATGTACACCACTGCATGGCAACATCTGGAAGTGGGAATCATGGCCAGTTGCACCATCTCCCCACTGGCATTCACCCTGGCCATGGAGGTCATAATACGGGCTTCTCGATGGGTGGTAGGTGGACAGCGAGTAAGACCTGGGCTGAGGCTGCCCCCAGTCAGGGGCTATATGGATGACCTCACAACACTGACGGTGACCAAGACTTGCACAGCACGGCTTCTGGGAAGATCAAGCCGGGCAAGTCCAGAAGCATCTCCATTGTCAAGGGGAAGCTGGCAGACCACTGCTTTCACATTGGCAATGAACCCATTCCAATGGTCTCTGAGAAGCCTGTGAAGAGCCTAAGGCGCTGGTATGATGCCTCCCTCAAAGACAAAGAGCAAGTAGAGCAGCTTAGGAAGGACACAGCAAGCGCCCTAGAGAACATCGACAGAACCCTGCTTCCTGGCAAGCTCAAGCTCTGGTGCATGCAGTATGGACTCCTGCCACGTCTCCAATGGCCACTAACCCTCTACGAGGTTCCACTCTCCAAGGTGGAAAAACTGGAGAGGCTGGTCAATTCCTATGTGGACCCCACTGCCTGCAACAGAGCAGGCAAAGGCAGCACTCCGACACCGTGACATCATGGGACATGTTCAGGAGGGGAGGAGCGGTCTTGGCCTTGGTACTAGCAGACCGACTTGGAGCAAGGCCAATCCAGCTTAGAGACGCAAGCTGGTAGCCCAAGAGGTACGTCGGGAAGAGGAAGCAGCAAGGCGCACCCAAGCCGTGGCACAGGCAAAGCAAGGGCAGTGGATAGCGTGGGAAGCGGTAGAGAAGAGAAAGCTCTCCTGGAAAGATCTATGGGAGATGGAGGCATTCAGGACAAGCTTCACCATCAGGGCTGCATATGATGTCTTACCTTCCCCCGCAAACCGGTATAGCGACGACCCCACATGTGCCTTGTGCCCAAGCCCAGCAACACTGAAGCACATCTTAGTGGGCTACAAGACTAGCCTCACCCAAGGTCCCTACACCTGGCGACACAACCAGGTGCTAAGATGTCTTGCGGCAGTGCTGGAATGCCAGCGAGTGAGCGCAAATGCGCTTCGTCCCCCGCCATCCCACCGGCAGCCAGCACTCTCTGTCCGGGAGGGTCAAGCCAGCTTCACCATCACCAGCAGGGCTGACATTGGGCAGCTGGATAGAGCACAGGACTGGAAAACGCTGGCAGACCTGGACAAAAAGCTGTGCTTTCCACCAGAAATCGCATCGGTACCATGGGAGGGTGCAATAGAGGAAGCCTATGAGCAGAAGAAGCTGAGATACACTGATCTCGCAGCAGACGCCCAACAACAAGGCTGGAACGTGAGGGTACGCCCGGTGGAAGTAGGCTGCAGGGGATTCATAGCGACCTCAACATGTAGCCTACTCAGGGAGATGGGGGTACGAGGGAAGGCCCACAGGCGGGCAATCAAGGATCTTTCCGAGCACTCTCAGCACCCTGCTGTGCAGTGTAGAGATAAAGACATACAGCTGTCTTTGAGGACAAGCCACCCCTCCTCTCATTATGCTGGCTCCTGCTGAGGCGAGATGGGTCACACTGCCACCTGTGTATCTCTGCACTTACCCACACACACACACACACAAACACACACACACACACACACACACACACACACACCAATCATGCCAATGTCACCACTCAGGTGGAACACTGGGTCAGCTTTGATAATTAGTGTGGTGTCAACATTATGTAAGCAGACCCGTCAACATGAATCACACCCAATCAAGACATCAGTTTACCTAATCATGCATGGGGTGTGCCCTGATCACTCTGTGTGAAGATGATGTGAAAGAACTTGACAGTGTGTGTTTGTGTATGTGTGTGTGTGTGCTGCCACACACATCTTAAATTAGCTAACAGTTGTAACACTTGCAGACTTTTGTGCTACCATTACTGACATGACATACAGTATAAGCAAAGGGTCTGAACATGCTTGTCATAAGTCATGAGTTTCATAAGATCTTTCCCTCTTTATCTCTTTCTCTTGCTCTCTATCTGTTTCTCACACACACACACACACACACACACACACACACACACACACACACACATTCTTTCTGACCTTCACACACACCTACTCTCTCTCTCACACACACACACTCTCTCTGTCTCTTTCTCTCTCACACACACACACTGCTTTTCTTTTACTTATTTTCTTTCTCCCCCTCCCTCTCTGGCTGTAGGTGAGATGCAGCAGGTAGCTGAGCACCCGTGCGGCACAGAGCGTCCTGCCCGTCTGTGTGAGCCTGGCACTGTGTGCAGCGAGTTCTGGATCGGCCCAAACTACGGCATTACCAATTTTGACAACATCCTGTTCGCCATTCTTACCGTCTTTCAGTGCATAACCATGGAAGGCTGGACGGACATTCTGTACAGTGTAAGTGAGGCTATTCTCTGTCTTGTCTAGGCCCTCCAATAGAATGTATATACCATTAAACATCACATTGCTCTGTGTCCTGATAGTTTGAATTTACACAAAATAATATTTTAGATGGACACAGTTAGTCTACATTAGCCTGGCTATCGCGACTTGTCTGGCCAAGCTGTGTTGTAAACCCATTGCTCAGAGGGTGGGCTCTTTCAAATGACTCTGTTTGCTACTGGACAAAGCTTCAACCAATCACACCCCTCATATACAAAATGACCACAACAACAGGGTTCTCGCAAAGCCCCATTGACTTGCCTACCAGCGGGGCTAACTGATAAATCAAACCTTTACCGAAGCATCAGTAGCATTGCGAAAACGTCCTTTCCTGCAATAAATGCTTCAAGGGCTGCCCTTTGTTCTATTTTGAGAGAGAACTTCCCTTTGAATTCTTCCAAAACAGCAGCTACAGCTGCACTGAAATCTTGCCATTGCTCCACGTTCACCATGTTGACAGTGTATGACTTCAAATTGAAAATATCTTGTGCACAGAGAAACCAAAAGCCAGATGTGTTTTTCATTGATACCATTAGTGTGTAGTTGGCGCATTGTGTGCCAAATAATATGATGGTTTGTGTTATCTGTTTGGTACAAAATCACCATTTTTACAAAGGTTTGCAGAGTTAAGCAAGATGTGTTAGCTTTTGCAAGGTATCTACAATGTTTTGCTAATTTGGTGAAAGGTTTTGTTATTTGTGTGTAGAGTTTTGCAAAAACAGCCAATAGGTGCAAAAAATGTGCTTAAGCGATCAGAAAAAAACTGTAATAGCGACCTCACTGGCAGCCTGAGCTTTAGCACACACTCACACAAACACACACATTATGAACACACACAAAGTCATAAATACAAAATCTCTCTCGCGCACTCTCGCTCTCTCTCTCTCTCTACTCCAGATCTACTGCCATTATAGTAACATCAGCAGATCTATCACAGCAAGCGTTGACAGCCCTGTTATCACTCTCCTCTCCTTTTGTCCTCTTGCTTGTTCTTACACTTCACTCCCCCTGTGTCTTTTTGGTCCAACACCGCTGTCGTTCCTTGATTTTCTCTGTCACTCTACTCAAACCTTCTCTCCATCCATTGCCATTCTGTGTATAAAGTAAATGTATGACACTTAAACTTGTGATCAAACCTACCTAAGTAAAGCTGCCCTGTGTCTAACTAAGGAAGGGGAAAGAGACACTGGGCAGATTGCCCCTGGCAGTGTGCCCATCTTTGATAATTATTTACACGGCTATTTGCAGCAAAGGCTGGGAGGTTAGAGGCTTTGTACTGAAAATCCAATTCAACTTGTTGACTGTGTGTTATAGGAGCTACCTCATTATCACAGTAAGTGAAAGTCCAGCAGAGTCTATGCTCCACCACACTGCATGTATGTGAGTGTGCACACCTTTAAGTTTGTGTCCCCACAAGTAAACTCTACACTGTGTTTGCAAATATATGTACATCTAGCCCTGAGTCTGTGTGTGTGAACAAGGAAAATCACTTGTGATTTGCCACATATTGGTCACCCTGGGTCATTTATAAATGTAAACCACAGTAAAAATAAAAATTAAAAATAAATAAATAAATATATATATATTCATATGATATGCCATTATGTCGTATAATCATGTCATTGTTATCATGTGCACTATACTATTATTACCATTAATGCTGAATTTATTGAGGAAAGGACGATCTGCAAGGAACATTTATTCATTCAAAGCAAGAGCTTTATTAGTACAAACACAAAACACAGAACTATATACAAAATGGTTAATCAAGGAAAGAGTTTGTTTTTTAGCACAAACTACATACAAAGCATAGGAGATCTGCCCATGCAACAAATAGGAAGCTAACGAGAAGCCCAAAATACAGTTACAGCTCCGTAAAGTGTACTCACTGGATGGATTCACTTCTCTGGATTCACCTCTAATCTTGACTGTAGTGTGGCGCAGAGCTTGGTTAGCTTCTGGCTCAGCTAGCACATTCTATCTTGCTTTCAGCAGCTGTAAAAATAATTAGTAAAAACAATCATTACTGTACCATGTGTATTGAAACATCTATTAATGTACCCAAAAATAGCCACAGTGACTAAAAACGGATCATACTCTCTCCATCGACTCCGACCTGAACTCCTCACAGCTTTTGCCTGTACCTGAAAGTCTTGCATGGACTACTGCCTCATAATGTCTTACCGGCAGCTAGAAAATCATGAAATAAGCGTGGTATGAATAAAAAAACACAAGCTACAGTTAAATTAAACCAGAAAAGAGAAAACAGTAAAAGTTACTTACACATAAAGGGATGATCATATAAATCTGAACTTGCAGACATGGCTCTGAACAAATGGGACACAGTCTTGTTACAAGGCATTAGTCTAAACAAAATGTATGGTCAAGGTCAGAATCTATTAACAAAGGCCTATCCAGTTCCTTATACCTTTTTTGGTGAAAATTGGTTCATTGGTTAGGCCTACCTCACAAAAATCAGAAAAGGGAAACATTGGAAATCCGATTGACAAAATAAAAATAAAAATCGCTGCGTTTCTTTGTAGTGTTACGGCGTGGGCTCGTACACACCGCAACATAAAAGAGGGGACAGCACACAAGGCTTTGAATTTACAAACAGAATCCTTTTATTTAATAAAGCACATAAATGAGTTGTCTAGGGTATGAGTGTGGAATGTGTCGTGCCTGAATGGATGTGTGCAAGCATCAGTGAGTGGTCAAGTAGAGAGGCAAACAGCAAGAGGGAGAGTGAGAGACAGGGAGAGAGATCAAGTGAGAGACCAGCTAAAGTGTGCCTATGCCCAAAGGAAGAAAGTCTCTAACTGAGGGAGAGAGAGCCACCCCTTTTAACCCGTACCAACTAACCAGGTGTACTCCATGATCTAATTAGACCTAACAGACCCAGCCCTGCCCATGCACTGACAGACTGGTGCCTGAAGGAGGCCCAAAGGGTCGTTACAGTAGTTGTTGGGTCAAAAGGTACTGCGCTTAAAACATGTTATTGCGTAAGTTTCCTGGCTTCATCCCATCCGTACAGACATTTTTATGGAAAGCCAACAGAAGTTTGGAGTTTGCAGGGAACAGACAAGTCATAGCCAACTGTCTCCGATTAGACAGACGAGGACCCAGTTGCATCACGTTAATTGTGTGTGTGTGTGTTCCGCAGGAGTGTTTCTTGTTCGACAGTGGAGATGATTGCACAGGTTGAGTTCACACGCCGGTGTTCTGTCATTCTGTCCTACATTGTCAGAAAATCCTACGGTAGGATGTCTCGACAGACATAATCTGTCAGATTGTCCTACATTGTCAAAGCATCCTACGGTAGGAGGAATGACACTATCAGACACGTCTTTACCATAACATGTTTTAGGATAGGCTACCTACCCAACATTTAAGGATAATGTAGACTTCCGAGTATTATTTTAGCCAACACACGAATGCAGGACGTCATGAAAATCCAAGTTTACCAGCAATTTAGTCTACGTGATACGCAGGTAGTATACCCACCACGCCACCAGTTTGGCGTTTTCTATACACACCTAAATAAATGAAATAAATGAAAAGTTGAAAAGTTAAACTGTTTAGGGAAGATATTTTTTGTATTTCAAGACTCGCTCACTTTTTAAAATCAGAATTATATTACATTGTGTGGTTAATATTGAATTTACGTCATTAATCTACCCCGCTTGCTCTGCAAAGTTTTAGTAACAGCTGATGTAGGACAAAATGATGTTTAAATGGCGGGAAATGGAGTATCGTGATCTGCTCATGCGCGCGCATGTGCCGTGGTGTTTGTAGGATAAAATGATATGTAGGATAGAATGATAGAACACCGGCTCTGAGGAGACACACACAACAGGCAGGTGGAAGACCTGGGTAGGTGGCTGACATACAGATAGGGGCAAGCAGAAATTGAAGTCGAAAGGCAGGTCAGGTTTACTGGGGCAGTGGAGCAGACGGTCTCAGACAGAGCCGGGTTCAGTACATGAGTCATCATATCGAATGATCAGATGAGAGAGCCAGCAAGCAGAACACTGCGTTCACATGGTGGGATTGGTTTGGTTTGGGATTGGTTCACAACGGGTGGTCTGTCCCCCAAGTCCCTGTTCACATGCAGTTCGTCTACGCGGATTCGGCGAGAGTTCCGGCCCTTTCCGCTACGCTAGGTGAGGGCGCTGTAGTCAACTTCTATCTTTCTATTATTATCTTTTAATACAAGGAACGTCTCTTCCACGCATAACTCTTGAACCACTCATCCGATTGATCTCAAATTTGGACGACGTCATCATAATGTTACCAGTGTGTGCAGTACCAAGTTTCGTGTTGTTTGGGCAAAAAATGCCAAAGATATCGGTCAAACCGTGCCGACCCAGCCATGACGACCCAGGCTGATAAGATTTACAATGCTAGCTGCTACAATGTTGGACATAACGTGACTAACGACACATAACTAAAATAATGGACATAACACGAGTAAACATTTGCCCACAACAAAGCTGCTACGTAGGTAAGATGTATCTTATCGTATACGCAACAGCAGACTACAGCACTGCACACATATGCCTACACATACAGACGACACGTAGAGGAGACTGAACTTTTCACCTCTCATTCCGGTTATTCCACATCGCAAAACAGTGGCTAAAGAAAATCTTACAAGTCAGTCAGTGCAAATGTATTTACATAGCCTCCTCCTTTCACCTGATATTATTACCCACTTAAACAATAAGGTGGTCTAAACAAAAACGTAATACTCTGGCACATCTTCTATGGGCTCTGCACTGTTCCTACTAAATAAAGACAAACAAACTTTCTGGCGGCATACAAACATGGGGTTCCAGGAGTTTGACGCATTCGCGTACGTGTTGTGCATTCTGCTGTGTTAGAAAGTCCGTATGAAGGAACAAACTGCGTTTTTTATTTCGTTGATACATGCGCAATACCGGAAAATCAATCCGATCCCCGTTCACATGGCAGTCGAAGTGGTTTCGAAACAGCCCAGGCCTGGTGTCGCAACTGGATAACGAAAACCAATTCCAAACCAAACCAATACCCGTTCACATGAAGCTGGTACGATCCCAAACCACTTCCAAGTGGTTTCGACTTGTCCATGTGAAAGCACTCATTTACATGTTAAAGTCTCTCCTAGAATTTGAGAAAGGGGGGTCATGGGGGACAGTGTTTTTCAGTGTTACCTGCAAATTGATGTGTACAGTTGTAAACCTGATCTTCCACAACAGTCTACAGTGCTGATTAATGATGAAAATACCACCTTTCATATAGTGTGTGTGTGTGTATCTGTCTATCTGTCTGTGTCTGTGTACATGTGTGTTTCTGTGTGTGTTCGATCAAAAAAGGGGCTCCACCACACTGCGTGCATAAGTGCGCACACTTTGAAGTTTATGTTCTCAGAAGAACGCTGTACACTGTGTTCGCAAATGTATGTACATCTGGCCCTGAGTTTGTGTGTGTGTATATGTGTATGTGTATGTGTTTGTGTGTGAGCGCACATGTGTGCGTATTTCTATGTTTGTGTCAATATTTGTGTCTCGCATACTCCAGGCAGATATTATCCTTTCACCAGCAGCTCTTGTCACTGAGTGCTGTTGATCTGTCTGTCTGTCTGTCTATCTGTCTATCTATCTATCTATCTATCTATCTATCTATCTATCTATCTATCTATCTATCTTTGTGCATCTATGTCCACCTGCACAGCTTGAGTGTACAACATTTGGGAAGAGAAAGATTTGGGAGCACTTCACTTGCCAGTGCTTTTTAGAAAAGGCTTTACGTATCTGGATGGGATGTCTAGAGTAGAATAGAATGGCTGTGCAATTTTGCTCCTCTGTGAAACTTTTTGAAGTTGAATATTACAGTTTTTCTCAGTCGCTTTGGTGCTTTTCTCAGATCAGAAAGTAAATTCTCATAACTATTAGTTCAACCTCCACAACATTTAGTCATTTGTGCACCTCATAATAGCATTTTCTCCTTCCTCTGAACAAATTGCAAATGCTTTTGGACATATGTCAGTTGCTTTTATACAATACAATGTTGTTTTTTAACATTATCATTTGCTTATGTCATTTCAGTCAAAATGAACTATACTTATGGATGCTGAATAGTCATTCCCAATAAAACTAAAAGTCTTAGTTTTATTGCTTGAGTCATTACATACAAAATTGTTGAACTAGTTATCAAATTCTGTCAAGCACATTTTATACCTTTCTTTATATTTTTTTTGCTGGAAATGTCTCCTAAATTGACCAGTTGCTCTCAGGTGAACTTCAGCTTTCACTCACAATGAGGTGTGTGAAGTATTACAGTTTTTCCCAGTCGCTTTGGTGCTTTTCTCACATCACTATTTACATTTGCATAGCAGTTAGTGCATTTCTCAAAACAGTTAGTGCAAACTGCAAAACCTCCTACTGGTCGGAGGGTGCAACCAAATGTTGGAAGAACCACTATGAATTCAATCATTCAAAAATGTTGTAGGGATATACAGTAAGTTTGAAAAAAAATCAAAGCGCTGTCATAGAGGATAACAATGTATTTGTCAATATTGAATCTCTGTCAATTGCAACAGCTGACATGAAACAATTGTGCAAAGTGCCATTTGAAAGGAACAGTGAAAGACTAAAGAAAATCCATCACCAGTATGTACAGGTAAAACATGTCTTCTATGTTTACTCTAATGTTTAGCACTGTAAACTGTCTGCTTTGCTGCAGGAGAGTCATGCAAAGGGTGGATTTGCCACTCCAGGAGATACTTTTCTCGCTGCATTGCAAGGGTTGATATACATTGTTATGTAAATGAAAATATGTGGCCAGACAGACAGGAACGTCTGGATGTGCCAGAATGATTTACCTATTTTCAGTTACAATACATACTGTTATGTTGTTGGAAGAACCACTGTGAATTCAATCATTCAAAAATGTTGTATGGAGAACAAAGTACAGTATTGGACAGTAATCCACTGTCTCATAATATCTTGTTTACTGTACATTACTGTAATTTTACTCTGCACCACATAGGACTGAAAGACAACCTCGAAGAAGTGGAAGAGGGTCCCTTTTTACCCTGTAGCAAGAGAAAGCCATTTGTGCAATGGTGATTGCAAACAATGCAATACGTTTGAAAACAATTCAAAGCGTTGTCATAGAGGATAACAATGTATTTGTCAATATTGAATCTCTGTCAATTGCAACAATTGAGAGAGTGCTCAAGAGAAATCAAATGTGCATAAAACAAATGTACAAAGTTCCATTTGAAAGGAACAGTGAAAGACTAAAGGAGATTCGTCAGGAGATTCGTCAGGAGATTCGTAAAGGAGATTCGTCGTATAATTTTTTTGCTGGAAATGTCTCCTAAATTGAACAGTAGCTCTCAGGTGAACTTAAGCTTTTACAAGGAGGTGTGTGAGGTATTACAGTTTTCTCAGTTGCGTTGGTGCTTTTCTCAGATCAGAATGTAAATTCTCATAACTATTAGTTCAGCCGTCACCAGTATGTACAGGTAAAACATGTCTTGTATGTATACTCTAATGTTCAGCACTGTAAATGGTCTGCTTTACTGCAGCAGAGTCATGCAGACGGTGGATTTACCACTCCAGGAGACACTTTTCTTGCTGCATTGCAAGGGATGATATCCGTTGTGATGTAGATGAAAATATATGGCTAGACAGACAGGAACGTCTGCATGTGCCAGAATGATTTACCTATTTTCAGTTACAATATGTACTGTTACGTATGTTGTTCACATTTGTGC
This sequence comes from Setipinna tenuifilis, assembly GCA_030347295.1. Classification (NCBI taxonomy): domain Eukaryota; kingdom Metazoa; phylum Chordata; class Actinopteri; order Clupeiformes; family Engraulidae; genus Setipinna; species Setipinna tenuifilis. The sequence continues at coordinate 31,108,265 of CM059273.1, forward strand.
ACAGCTCTACCAAAAGGGTGTTTCTTATGTTTGTTCTAAATAAGTGACTGTATTGTATTTTTCTTTTGCACAATGCTGTAGAATTGCAAAGAGCATATACAGTACAAATAGGAAATGTACGTATTCAGTGTCTTGTACTCACTGCCCTACTTACAGCAACGTGTACTGTTTACTGTAGTTTTACGTAAAATGGCTGTACAGGTAGTGTATAGTGCTGTCTTGAGCATTTTCAGGTAGTGTCAATGAGTTCTAACCTTTTTTTCCTGCATTGGAAAACACTAAGAGAAGTAATTGGCATAATGAAAACATGACAAAGCCATTTGACTATCTTGTTCATAAACATGATGTCAAGACTTCTCATTTTGATGACACTGGCAGTTTCATTGACATGAATACTTGCTTTTGAGGAATTGACTATCCATTTTGAGCAAGTGACTTGCTTTTGCAGGTTATCCACTAGGTTTTGCAGTTTGCACTAACTGTTTTGAGAAATGCACTAAAAGCTGCGCAAATGTTAATAGTGTTGTGAGAAAAGTACCAAAGCGACTGAGAAAAACTGTAAAATGGCTGTACAGGCAGTGTATAGTGCTGTCTTGAGCGTTTTCAGGTAGTGCCAATGAGTTCTAACCTTTTTCCTGCATTGGAAAACACTAAGAGAAGTAATTGTCATAATGAAAACATGACAAAGCCATTTGACTATCTTGTTCATAAACAATGGTGTCACGACTTCTCATTTTGATGACACTGGCAGTTTCATTAACATGAATACTTGCTTTTGAGGAATGGAATATCCATTTTGAGCAAGTGACATGCTTTTGCAGGTTATCCACTAGGTTTTGAAGTTTGCACTAACTGTTTTGAGAAATGCACTAACTGCTGCGCAAATGTTAATAGTGTTGTGAGAAAAGTACCAAAGCGACTGAGAAAAACTGTAAGATGTAACATTGCTGTATGTAAGTGTTACAGATTGCTTGTTGAAGTGGTTCTGGGGTACAGCCATGACTTGTTGCCATGTTGTGCTATTTAGCAAACAGTTCATGACTCTTTTAAGTGGCTAGTTTGGACGTGGATGTGGTTACCTGCATATGAGCTCCTCTCATTCTAAGGCATCACGCTTGCCGTTTATTGAACTACCATCCTAATGGGAATGGCCCTGTCTGTGTTTACCAGGGGCCTCTCTCACATTCGCTAATACACCTATAGAGAGCTTTAAAGGCAGATTTATTGTGGCACTGCAATGACTGGCCCACCTGTGCTACATCAATATCTGCTGGTTAGGCCTTCATCTTATAGCCTTCTGTTCCTGTCCTCTGCTCTTTTATCTCTTATGAAAGCATTTGTGTATCAGCAAGCAGATGTAGTTACTTTGTACTGTTAGACGTTAGGTTGAACCAGGTAGTTTCAAGTTGATAATTTGGTGTGTGTGTCTGTGTGTCTGTTTGCCTGTCTGTCTGTTTCTGATGCAAAATCTGACTTGAATGTGTAACTGTCTTGCTAAGTTTTGTTGTTGGAGGGAAGAGTCCTTCTTTCAGAGTCAACCTTGATGTTTAGACAGGTACATCTGAACACACAATACAAGACTACAGTACCTTATGGGGGATGGGGATAACCAGTGTTTCTCTTTATTGCACCCCTTTCCCTTTACCTAAGGCCATGCTGAGCCATCTGCATCTCACCACCAGAAGCCAGCGTCAGTACAGGGGAGGGAAGGAACTTTTTACTAATAGGATAACCGTCTTAATTTCATGCCAGGTGATTTTATTACAACTCCTCTATGGCCAAGATTAATAGCTTTCAACCCTAATCACCATGGCTGTGTCATTTATTGTGTGGCGAACGCTGTAGCCGGGCCAGGAAGTGACTGCTTTTATCAGAATGACACAAACAGGTGAAGTGGGAAGCAACAGGCCCTGGAGTCTCTACTTCCATCACTCCACGCTGTTAACCTTAATGCTTTTTTCCTGTTACAATAGCAGATTCTGGGGAGATAGTGTGGCTTTGGCTGCCCTGTAGTTTTGAAATTATTATTTTTTGGTCGTTTGAATGGACTTCTTGATTTGTCCAGCAGCTTATGGCACCATGACAACCTGGTCAAGGTTTGATGGTGCCTGATGACAGACTGTATCCGTGTGTGTGTCCTAGCAAACACCTTCAGGAACCCGATGCCTGCAGCTGAGGAATCCGACAATGAACTTGGCAGCACTCGGCCTGCACACGTGAAAATAACATTTTATTATTGTGGGTGCTAGACAGGTATCATTTGCTTTGTTGCACACAATTAACACATTTATCTTATTGTCAAATATCCAATTCACAAAAAAATGCTTGTTAAGCATGGCTGATGTGTGTGCTTGCAACAAAAAAATGTCAGAGGACTGTGCGGATCACATTTTCTGAGGCTCTTTGAAGTCATTGATGTCTACTAAATTTTTCACTTCTAGTTGAAGATCTTTGTGTTTTTGTGATGACATTGTTGGCATTGCGCAGTTGTACATTATTCCATGTGTAAGGTCTCTGTTCATCATTGTGAAAGCACATCTGTGGATGCACTAATGACACCAACCTGTTTGCTTGTAGTGGAATAGTGTGGTAGATGGATTTGCCTGTCTACATCAGCAGAACAAGAGTGTACCAGTGTCTTGTTGCAAGGACAAATTCCCCACTCCAGAGCCCTACTTAAGGGGCACCTGAGTGTTTGCCGTTTGCTGTGTATACAACATGGGGGATACACTGCTCTTCCAGACTGCTTGCCTGCTTGCCTCCCATACCCCCAACCCAAACCAAGAGCAACTTCATTACCAGGCTCTGAGTCACAAAGTCTCAGTGAACCTTGATCTCGTCTCTGTGGTGTCCTGTGCTGTCAGGCCAATCACAGCTCTCATTAAACAGTTTTAAAAATAGCCAACAGGAGAGAGGGAGAGAGGGAGAGTGAGTGATGGAGGAAGACGGAGGGAGGGTGCGTGATTATATTCTGAGTTGCATGGCGCTGAATCATTTCTTCCGGTCGTTCCATACCCCTTCTGTCACCCTCTTCTTCTTGGTCATGGCTAATTACAATGGCAGGGGAAGGGCAGTATGACGGGACCAGAAAAGAGGGAAGGCAGGAAAGCCATCATCTGTGGGGGCAAAAATGTATTCTTGGGATTGTGATGAACCTGTTCAGTGACTCTGTGCCACACATTGTGTGTCACTCTTGGTGTTAGATGATTCCAAATCCTATATTATGTGTTCTGTCAGCAGTGCTGTTAGATGTGACTGCACCTTGGAACACAGTTCAATATGGGAGAAAACAGTTTTAGTGATTAATGTATTGAGTAATCCTTTGAATTAGAAGCGCTTGCCAACCTTGGCCTGCATGGGGAGCTCTGTACATGAATGGCATTAAATGACACTCTAGTGTTCCTCTGTCATCTCTGGCTCACCTTGTTTGTGTTTGGTTTGCAGTTGCCTTAATGCTGCCCATAAATGCAGTCACTTTCAGCCTCTTCAGTGTATACTTGGGTGTCTCCCTCCCTCTCCTCTACCTTTCTCTCTCTCTGTCTCTCTCTGACTCATCCTCTCTCTCTCTTTTCCTCTCTCTCTCTTTCTCTCTCTCTCTCTCTCTCTCTCTCTGTCTCTCACCCCCCCTCCTTTCTCAATACTGGCATACACACACAACTGTGAGCTAGAGCTCAGTTGGGCAGGGCCAGCAAACAGTAAACACTCCAGATGTGCGACACAATATTGCCATTCAAACTCTTTTATCATTTCTCCTCCTTTCTTTTTCTACCCCCACACTCTCCCATTCTCTGGCTCTATCTCCTACTTCCACTCCAGTCTTCTCTGTGGCCCCCAATCTTGAGAGGAATAGGGATTAAACACCAAGGCGGAGGGAACGGCCAGAGTAATAGCTGTCAGACTCACTTTGTTGTGTGGTGGCTTCTCATGTTCTCAGGCATTTTTCTCTCCATGTGAGCACTGGTGATGGCTGTCCTTTGCAGTGATAGAGAGAGAGAAACAGAAAGAGAGTAATAGCACCTGCGTTATAGTGGTCACCCCCCCCTTTTGAACAACACCCTTTCATGTCTGTCAGCAGCTAGTTTATGGCTGTGCCAGTCAGAGACTTTGCTAACTTGAATGTCTATTCACTGAGACACAGCTACTGCATGTGAGGTTATTTTGCCTAAAACACATTTCTGTATTCTCTCGATATTTGTGTATGTGTTTAATGTGATATGTTTTGAAATGTTACATGGTATACGGTCTTAAATGAGCCATCCAGGGATGCAAGAAGATTTTCAGGTCCTGATGAGCATACAGTAAAGTTATCATATTGAATTGTACCTTGCCATATTTTATATGATACCATATTGTATCATAGACGGTGCCCCATAAACTGTATATGCCATAAGTTAAATCCCCTTTGGTTTTGTTTGTCTGTGCATCTGGCATATGTTATTGTGTTATTTCTTTCCTTGCATGATGCATCTACTACTGAACAGTCTCTCTGCAGTCTAGCCCAGTAAGTGCGAGTGTGTGAGTGTTCAATTGTTGGTTGGTGTGTGTGTGTGCACTTTAGGCAGATTAATTCCCCACTGAAAAGAGAAGGATGTTGACAGTTTTGTGGTGTATTATTAGAATAACAGGGGGAAGAGCTCAGGACGGTGCTTCCCTCTGTCCTGGTTCCATGACACTGAGGAGAGCTTTATTAAGCCACATTGTTCAGGAGGGGTTCCCCTTGCTGAGCCCCTTAGATATGCTTGTGTGTGTGCATGCACGTGCATGAGTGTGCACTGTTGCGAGTCTTTTAAATCTCTCTTAGCTGAATCTTTTCCCTTGAAGAACGTCACCAAGTCCAAATTATCATTTCACAAATAAATGGTTTATTCTATTACATAAAATCACTAAGTGGATAAAACATTACAGAGCTCTGGGTCCAATTATCATTCCCTAACCGATAATCAGCCAGGCACAAAGTCGGACTGCTGTCTTTCCCTGACCCAGTAGTTTTATAGTTCAACACATTTCAAATGTCGGACTGATATTTTCCCAGATCCTTCTCTCAGCCCTTTGATGAGCAAGGTCACAGGTATCCTCCCTTTACACTTTGTCTGTGATAAGTTGCTATCTACAAAAAACATTCCTTCTCCAGTTTCACTGTAACATCTTTAGTTCAATTAGTTCTGTGGTTAGTCAAGCAACACTACTGTCAATCTACTGTTAGTGCACCATGCTCCTGATCCAGTTATTAACTGCAGTTTATTATAATTCAAGCATTCGCACGTTTGTCACATACAAAATACAATGGTAAGATATAAAGGAACATTATGTATATGTATATATATCAGTGGGGAATGTATTTTATAACACACACAGGAAGCTCATCAGTTATAATAATAATAATAATCTTTACTTGTATAGCACAATTCATACATACAAGATGCAGCTCAAAGTGCTTTATATTTTGGCAACGGCACAACAAGTTCACCAGTGGTTCAGTAAAAGGACGGGTTAAAACATTACAGTGTAATTAAATTCATTAAGATTAAATCCAAAAGTTAAAACCTGAAAACAAACCATGAGATGAGCATATAACAACTGTATATACATTTCAGCACACATCTGTGTGTGTGTGTGTGCACCACCAGGGATGGAAATTAACCACCCACCACCAATATGAGCTCTGGCGGGTGAATTTTGCCATTTTATCTGCCACTGTGGCTGTTGTGCAAATGCTTTGAGCCAAGTTCGCGGCAATGAAGTGTCAGTCATGATTATTATAGCTTTGACAAAGCGGTAACGCATCAGTATGCCTTTTCGTGTTAATGATAACAGCATATGTACACACATGTTTACTCCAAAAATCAACCTGTGATTTTATCATAACCTATTATACCCGCCACCGACACCGATGTCAGAGGAGGACGGAGAACTATCTACCGTATTTGAACAAGTTGCGCATAATCGCAAGAGGGATCCGCGGGTCAAGGATGAACCAAACGAAAGCAGCAAGTCGCGAGTGAAGCCATGAGCCAACCGAAGGCAGGGATCCGCGGGTCAAGCATGAACCAACCGAAAGCAGCGAGCCGCGAGTGAAGCCATGAGCCAACCAAAAGCAGCAAGCCGCGAGTGAAGCCATGAGCTAACCAAAAGCAGCGAGCCGCGAGTGAAACAAAACTCAGGATCCACTCCGAGTGACGGATCTCGGTTAAGTTACGTCGGTTGGATCCTTGTGACGGATCTCGGTTAAGTCAAGTCGGTTGGATCCTTGCAGTTGAGTCAGAGAAGTTAAGTTTCGTTTTTCTGCCGACTGAGCGAGTGAGTGGCTGAGTGCCTATGCTTGCGCTACTGCTTGGATCCACTAGTTGTGCATAAGTCGCGTATGTTTCATTTTTCTGCCAACTGAGATGGAATATGTTTAAGTGGTGCCGTTTATTTATTATATATCAATCAAATATGGTAGGACTCAACTGAGCCGGTTAAATAGACTGAGTGGTATTAGAGGGCCGGTTAACTGAGCCGGATCCCGATTCTTCTTACATCTCTACTAATGACAGGCCAACCTTGCACATAAACGCACCGTAAAGCCCAAAACAGGCCAGCCTGCGCCTCTCATTTCGCTGCACAAAGTCATAGGCAATTACTCCAAGTATGCCCCAGTGAATGGGACAGCATGTCAAGTCATTACGCCTTCTTTTTGTGTGATATGTGAGAAAAAAAATCATACATTCTTTTCTGCGCCATGATCAGCAGCAACTAAGGATCTTTGACGTAGCTTCTAGGCTATCTCAATAGTAATAGTTCTTACCTTTGACTTTACAATGTAGCCTACATAAAAATGACTTCTACATACACATCAGTCATTTGTCATGCATTATTATGTTTATATTCCAATATGAATTTTAATGTATGATATTTTAAAATTGCTCAGATGGTGAAATTAGTAATAATAAAAATGTCTTAGTACTGCTCAGTAGCACCTAATGATGCAGTTTTACTTCCTGTGTGTCTCCAGTGATCAGTTAAACAGATACATCAGGATTGCTGTAAACTCCTGTAGTTACAGGACAATATAGACTTCAAACAATCATTTTGAATTACTTTGTCCAACGGTTATTGGCAAGGTTGCAAAACAAAACAAAGACCAAAAAAAAGAATTGGAAAATATTAAAATTTCTAGGCAAGTAAAAATGCTGAGTGGCTGGTAGATTTTAGAATCTACCTGCCACAGTGGCAGGTGGACAAAAAGTTAATTTCCATCCTTGGTGTGCATGCATGTGTATGTGCATTAGAGTGTGAGTACATTGTATGTACATGTGTATTCAGGCTTTTGCTTGCACATGTGCGTGTGTGTCCCTCTCCCCTTATGTTCCATGACTCTGTTTGCTAGTTTACAGTTTTTCTCTGTCGCTTTGGTACTTTTCTCACAACACTATTAACATTTGCGCAGCAGTTAGAGCATTTCTCAAAACAGTTAGTGCAAACTGCAAAACCTAGTGGATAACCTGCAAAAGCATGTAACTTGCTCAAAATGGATAGTCCATTCCTCAAAAGCAAGTATTCATGTCAATGAAACTGCCAGTGTCATCAAAATGAGAAGTCTTTTTATCTTGTTTATGAACAAGATAGTCAAATGGGTTTGTCATGTTTTTATTATGACAGTAACTTCTCTCAGTGTTTTCCACTATACACTACCTGTACAGCCATTTTAGTTGCAAGTTACACGTTGCTGTAGTTAGGGGAGTGAGTACAAGACACTGAATACGTACATTTCACATTTTTACTGTATATACTCTTTGCAATTCTACAGCATTGTGCAAAAGAAAAATACACTACAGTCACTTATTTAGAACAAACATAAGAAACACCCTTTTGGTAGAGCTGTGCACAAATGTGAACAACATAACAGTATGTATTGTAACTGAAAATAGGTAAATCATTCTGGCACATCCAGACGTTTACAGTGCTGAACATTAGAGTACACATAGAAGACATGTTTTACCTGTACATACTGGTGATGGATTTCCTTTAGTCTTTCACTGTTCCTTTCAAATGGCAAATGGCTAAATTGTTTCATGCGCATTTCACTTCTTTTGAGCACTCTGTCAATTGTTGCAATTGACAGAGATTCAATATTGACAAATACATTGTTATCCTCTATGACAGCACTTTGATTTTTTTTTTCAAACTTACTGTATATCCCTACAATTTTTGAATGATTGAATTCACAGTGGTTCTTCTAACATTTGGTTGCACCCTACAACCAGTAGGAGGTTTTGCAGTTTGCACTAACTGTTTTGAGAAATGCACTAACTGCTATGCAAATGTAAATAGTGATGTGAGAAAAGCATCAAAGCGACTGGGAAAAACTGTAATACTTCACGCACCTCATTGTGAGTGAAAGCTGAAGTTCACCTGAGAGCAACTGGTCAATTTAGGAGACATTTCCACCAAAAAGAAAATAAGGAAAGGTATAAAATGTGCTTGACAGAATTTGATAACTAGTTCAACAATTTTGTATGTAATGACTCAAGCAATAAAACTAAGACTATTAGTTTTATTGGGAATGACTATTCAGCATCCATAAGTATAGTTAATTTTGACTGACATGACATAAGCAAATGATAATGTTAAAAAACAACATTGTATTGTATAAAAGCAACTGACACATGTCCAAAAGCATTTGCAATTTGTTCAGAGGAAGGAGAAAATGCTATTATGAGGTGCACAAATGACTAAATGTTGTGGAGGTTGAACTAATAGTTATGAGAATTTACTTTCTGATCTGAGAAAAGCACCAAAGCGACTGAGAAAAACTGTAATTAGGAACATTAAGAATGATGTGCATCTGGACTTTTCCTTTTCCTTTGCACCCCCTCCACCTTACATCATCCCACCTTCATGACTATTGCTTTATCTCCTGATTGCTCAGGCTAAAATACTGCCATAATTAGTGGAATGTACATCATAGCGGAGATTATTCTCCTGTCTGACATATAGAAGGCACTCAGACACACCAGACTTAATTATAGCAACTTAACTAATGCCAATCTACAGGTACTTTGGTTATGCTGTCATCTGCTATTACACTGTGGCGTACAGTTATTAATTAGCCTGGCTAAAGCCTGCTTATACACTCGATTATAATCCCCCTACAGTAGTAGTCTGGGTTTGCTTGCATTGACATGGTTGTGCATCTTACTGGACCAAGTAGCAAACAGATGGAGTGTTTGTAAGGGATGACGTGGACTTGGTGTGGTACATTTAAATTGTAGTGCGTAGGCAGGCTTACAGTATGTCACAAAAGTGATTACACCCCTAACATTTTTGTACATTTTCTATTGTATCTTTCCATGGGAGAAGTCTAAAGATCAAATACTTTTCTACAACGTGAAGTACGCAGTGTACAGCTTATATAACAGTGCAAATTTGCTGTTCCCTCAAAATAACTCAACACACAACCATTAATGTCTAAACCACTGGCAACAAAAGTGAGTACACCCCTACGTGAAAATGTCCAAATTTTGCCCAATTGGCCATTTTTCCTCCCTGGTGTCATGTGATCCATTAGTGTTACAAGGTCTCAGGTGTAAATGGGTAGAAGTTGTGTTAAATTTGGTGTTATCACTCTCACACTCTCTCATGGTCATTGGTCTCACACTCTCTCATGGTCATTGGAAGTTCAACATGGCACCTCATGGAAAAGAACTCTCTGACGATTTTAAAAAGAAAATTGTTGCTTTACATGAAGATGGCCTAGGTTATAATAAGATTGCCAACACCCTGAAACTGAGCTGCAGCACAGTGGCCAAGACCATACTGCGCTTCAAGAGGACAGGCCCTACTAAGAAAAAGCCTCGCCATGGTCGACCAAAGAAGTTGAGTGCATGTGCTCAGCATTATATCCGGAGGCTGTGTCTTCAAAATAAGCGTAGGAGTGCTGCATTGCTCAGCATTGCTGCAGAGGTTGAAGGGGTAGGGGGACCGCCTGTCAGTGCGCAGACCATACGCTGCACACTGCATCAAACTGGTCTGCATGGCTGTCGTCCCAGAAGGAAGCCTCTTCTGAAGATGATGCGCAAGACAGCCCGCAAACAGTTTACTGAAGACAAACAGACTAAGGGCATGGATTACTGGAACCATGTCCTGTGGTCTGATGAGACCAAAATAAACGTATTTGGCTCAGATGGTGTCAGGTGTGTGTGGCGGCAACCAGGTGAGGATTACAAAGACAACTGTGTCCTGCTAACAGTCAAGCATGGTGGAGGAAATGTCATGGTTTGGGGCTGTATGAGTGCTGCCGGCACTGGGGACCTACACTACATTAAGGGAACCATGAATGCCAATATGTACTGTGACATACTGAAGCAGAGCATGATGCCCCCCCTTTGAAACTGGACTGCAGGGCAGTATTTCAACATGGTAACGACACCAAGCACACCTCCAAGATGACCACGTCTTGGGTGGGGGTGAAGGTGATGGACTGGCCTAGCATGTTCCCAGACCTGAACCCAATTCAGCATCTGTGGGACATCCTCAAATGGAAGTAGAGGAGCTCAAGGTCTCCAACTCAAGGTCAGCTCCGTGATGTTGTCATGTAGGAGTGGAAGAGGATTCCAGTGACAACTTGTGACGCTCTAGTGAACTCCATTCCCAAGAGAGTTAAGGCAGTGCTGGAAAATAATGGTGGCCACACAAAATATTGACACTTGGGGCACAATTTGGGCATGTTCACTTACGGGTGTACTCACTTTTATTGCCAGTGGTTTAGACATTAATGGTTGTGTGTTCAGTTTTTTTTAAGGGAACAGCAAATTTGCACTGTTATATAAGCTGTACACTGCCTACTTTACGTTATAGAAAAGTATTATATCTTTAGACTTCTCCCATGGAAAAATATATAATAAAAAAGTACAAAAATGTTAGGGGTGTACTCACTTTTGTGACATACTTTATATGGCAAGCCCTTTTAACAGTTAAAAGCTAAGTTTGACTATCCGGAATTAACATTGTAGATATCACAACGCCTTTTTGACTAGGCCTAGGCGTAAATACATTTTGGATAGTCGGAATTGTCATTCAAGATATCTGTAATGTAATTTTTCCTAGTCAAAATGATAGATGTACGGTATCAATAGATTAGTTTTGACTAGGCAAAAATGACATTCAGCTCGTCACACATCTTAAATGACAATTGTGAATATCTGTAATTCAGTTTTGACTAGGCATAATGAAAGTCAGAGATATCTCAAAAGTCCTTATAGGGTTGCACGGTATACCGGTACTGATTTGGTACCGCGGTACTGAGGCATTTGAAACGGTACTATACTGCATTTGGATAGGTACCGGTACCTTGCACGTGACGTGACGACGACGGCTAGAGCTTGTAGAGAAAAAAAAACGCTGCAGACGGAGAGATAGTAGAGCACGGAGAGGAGAATGGCTGCTGCCACCACGCTGCAACTTGTGGACAAACCACAGGTGCTAAGGGCAGTACTTTGGCTTAAAAACAAATGAGCAAGACGAGGCAATTGACGCTGATGCACCATTGTGTAAACAGTGTTTTAAAACATGCATGGCTAGGCGGAAACACCTCCAACTTAGCTACCCAGACCTGCACACTGAGTTCAGGGAACGACAGGTAATTTACTCATGACATGTACCCTTTTCAAATGTAATAGTTCAATAGTTTTAAGTGCAACACATGATGGAGTTCTCATCAAACAGAAAAAAACATGCAGCGACCACCACATTTCACGTTTTGCAATATATTGTACACCCCAAAAGTTCGTTATAGCAGTCTTGCAATACACCACCAAAACCCAACAAAGGTTCAAAGACGAGTTAATAGTCATTAAAAAATACAACAGTCATTAAAAAAATAGTCATTAAAAAATTCTGCGTCAGTCAGGGAGCCTACAAAATTCATAACCCAGTCCGAGATTTGAGCAGTGAGCAGCAAACTTTCCCCAGCGTAATCCGTTTCAAAAATTAGACAGCAGAGTTATCCGTATGAGGTTGTTGATCTATTGCACATAATACATTCAGCACAAAACGACGACGGTAGTGTCAACTCGTGAGAGAAAACAACACGCGCACGATAAAGCTCTCCAGAGACATTCAACTGGATACTTGACTCCGTCATGTTACTAGCATGTACCATCCACGTTCGCATACAAACAAAAAAGGAGAGGCCAATTAATGAATTAGCGCCATATTGCCAAATGGCCACACTAGGTATTACACCTAATAATAAGGTAATACAGAGAGGGCTTTGACTGGAAAGTTTTTAGACAGAAAGTACAAAAAATGAACTCTAATAAACTGACATATTCAAAGGGCAGATGTTGTTACAATACATGATCGCTGCATGATTTGACATACACATTTAGCCATTTAATATGTTAGAAATGCTGGTAACATACCATTTAAAGACACTGGTCCTACTTAAGCCAGGCTGTATGTGATGAAAATATTTTTTGGGTTATGTATTTCAATGTAAATAAGGCCTTAGCTTGTATGACAAATGTATCAACACTAAGTCCTTATGACTAGTGCAAATTATTGTGCATGACGTGGATTCATTTCCTTATCTCTGTGAATGGAAAAAGAAAGAAGCAGTCATAGCATTGGCTGTAATCGAAAAAAAGCATCATGAAATTGCATGAAATTGAACAAGCCCTTACTCAGGGGATTTGTGGAAAGAAAGAAATAGTTGTCTTTTTATGGAAAGTAATGTTGAATTATCATTTCTCACTGCCAGCTCCTGTCTTGCCTGGGCAGAAGCATTACAAAGTCTATTTAAAAACTCCTCTGGCTGCTAATTGATGCTAATTACAAGTTAACACTAACAGTTACCAGGTATTATGTGAACCAACAGGCTTTGCTCCTGCCTAAAGTGTGATTTTCATACAGATATTTGCAACGTCATTTCGCATCTATGGGGCATCTTCAAATGGAAGGTGACGGAGCTCAAGGTCTCAAGCTCAAGGTCAGCTCCGTGATGTCGTCATGTAGGAGTGGAAGAGGATTCCAGTGACAACTTGTGACGCTCTAGTGAACTCCATGCCCAAGAGAGTTAAGGCAGTGCTGGAAAATAATGGTGGCCACACAAAATATTGACACTTTGGGCACAATTTTGGACATTTTCATTTAGGGGTGTACTCACTTTTGTTGCCAGTGGTTTAGACATTAATGGTTGTGTGTTGAGTTATTTTGAGGGAACAGCAAATTTGCACTGTTCTATAAGCTGTACATTGCCTACTTTACATTGTAGAAAAGTATTATATCTTTAGACTTCTCCCATGGAAAGATACAATAAAAAAAAGTACAAAAATGTTAAGGGTGTACTCACTTTTGTGACATACTGTATATATCTACAATTACATTTTCACTATCCATTACTCCAGTTTGAGATATCTGGAATGTCATTTTGACTAGTCATAATTCCAATTACCGATATCTACACCGTCATTTCGCCTAGTCAAAACTTTATTTAAGATATCCGAAAAGGAACATATAGATATCTTATGGCAAGCCATTTTAACACTAAATAGCTAAACCGGATATGTACTGCAGATATCTGTAATTCAGTTTTGCCTAGTCAAAACGAACATTTCAGATATCCGCAACTACATTCCTCCTATCTGTAATTGTCATTTCAGATATCCACAAAGATATTCTTCCTAGGGCAAATGACGTCACTATTGCCATTCAGTTCTATGGGGTTTATCGTTACGGATATATACAATTGAAATGTAGATATCCACAATGTGAATCACGGATATCTGCAATTAAATTATAGATATCTGTAATTCAAGTTTAAGATATCTACCATTTGATTACAACTAGGCAAAACTCCAGTTCAAGATATCTTTAATTTGCCTCAATTCAAGATATCTACATGTTCGTTTTCAGACATCTTAAATGAAGTTTTAACTAGGCGAGATGACATTGTAGATATTTATAACTGGAAATTATGATTAGTCAAAATGACTATGTAATTCTATTATATTGTACCCAACCGGCTTCCTGACTTGCATTTTTAAAAGTATTCTATGTTCTTGATTAACTTTGTGGCGTCATCACGACATTACATAGCGACATTACTGAGTTATATATTCATTTAAAAGTAGCCTATTAAAATGGTATAATGCCATTGCCTCGTTCAATGTTTTGCCCCACGTCAGCATTTATTCAAAAATTAATAATACTCAGCATTCAAAATGAATAAGAATTTCTCACTACAAATTACATTACAATAGTCTATTTCATCAGGACAATTAGACAATTGAAGCTCTCACAAGCACAAAATGCAGGCATAGAATATGTTCATTACTCTGTATTAACGTCTTTTAGACGGACCACAACAGGTGGCCAAAAACTGAGGCTACAATTGTGCATACACATAGCCTATAAATAAAAATATTCGTAATATTAACACCCAACATATATAGCCTACAGTAAGCCTAACCTGGGCTTAAAACAAAGGCTAAAAGGTGCCACTTGTTGGCATACATAAATTGGCATTCATAAATAAATTAATAAATAAAAAGTGCCGCACTTGTGATGGGCCATGTTGGTCGTGGCAGTTTTGTGGCTATCAAATGTATAAATAGCGTCACAGAAAGTACACAACAAAGCCAGCACTATGGTCATCATCTTTCATTATTTCAGCAAATGTCTCCCACACTTTGCTCTTTCTATTCGTGTGTTTGTGGAGCTTCCACTCCCCAGGTTTTACCTTCTCTCTACCACCTACAGAACGTTGGGTTACGGATGTGACCTTGGTTCTGTGAAGGAAAGAAAGGGTGCCAGACGGCTAGCCCAAGGGGCTGGAATGTAATCCGCGCATGCGCGAGCTCTGAGGTAGACTATATCAAAGCATCATCACGTGAGTGTGCCGCTTTACTGTACAGTACAGTATATAAGCCTGAGCGCGGCACACCTCATCCTCATAAAATCCCGAATTCGAAGTCCAGAGCGACGACGAAGTCTGGCAGCCTTTCTTTCCTTCACAGAACCAAGGTTACATCCGTAACCCAACGTTCTGTTTCACTCAAGAAACGTGGCAACAGAGCTGAATTGACTGGTGAGCTGGGCTCGGTGCAAAACAGTCGAAAAAGCTTAAACACCTTGGGTCATGAACTCAAAACCGAATTCCCAAAGGACAAGGGGGAGATCACATTAAGGTTGTAAAACCGTGCGAAAGTCGAAGGCGATGACCAACAGGCTGCCTGGCAGATGTCCAGCAAAGGGACTCCTTTCAAGAGAGCCCATGAAGTAGCAATGCCTCGTGTAGAGTGTGCAACTGCTGCTACTAGAGATGGACACCCCGAAAGCTGGTAGGCCTGCTTTATGGTGTCAACCACCCAGTGTTATAGCCTTTGTTTTGACAGGGCTGTACCCATCTGTCCAGCATGATGACAGACAAAGAGCTGGTCCATCACTCGAATATCCTTCATCCGCTCAACATAGCAAAGGAGGGCTCGCACAGGGCACAAGGCATTAAGGTTTACTTTTGACTCAGAGGCAGGAGGGCGATAAGAGTCCAACATAATTGTTTGGTTGAGGTTTTGTGCTGACAGAACCTTAGGCATGAAGGTTGGATTAGGGTGCAGGACAACGCCGGTGCCTTCTGGTTTTACATGGAAGCAGTCAGGGTGCACAGACAGTGCGTGTAGCTCCCCAATACGCTTAGCTGAGGTGATAGCGAGTAGAAAAAACACCTTCTGACTAAGCCATTTGAGATCAATACACCAAATGGTTTTGAACGGGGGCTTTGTCAGAGCATCAAGAACAACAGTAAGCTGCCATGTCGGCACAGAGGGAAGCAACCTTGGGTACAGTCTTTGAGCCCCCTTCATAAATTGGATAGACAGAGGGTTAGCGCCGGGTATTTTACCATCTACTCTCTCATGGCAGGCTGATATAGCTGAGAGAAACACCTTCAAAGTTGAAAGGGATTTGCCTTGGTCAAATTTTTCTTGCAACAATTCCAGAACTGAAGCTAGAGGGCAGGACCGGGGGCAATCATGCCGCTGTTCGCACCACGCATCTATAGGCATATAGGGTCCTTGTCGATGGCGCTCTAGCACCCCGCAAGGTTTGTGTAACTGTGAGTGACAACCCCTGAGTGAGGAGGGTGTCCCTTTCAACGGCCAGATCCACAGGTTCAGGACAGCTGGTGACGGGTGCCACAATTCTCCCCCGCTTGCGACAACAGATCCTGTCGTAGTGGGAGTTGGCACGGGGTGCCCGAGAGGAAGGTCTGAACCTCCGCAAACCATGGCGCCTGAGAGCGATTTGGAGCCACCGAGAGGACACTCAGGTTTTCCCCCTTTGTCCTCTCCAGTACAGCTGGAATCATGGAGAGGGGGGGAAGGCATACAGGAGGCCCTTGGGCCATCTGTGTGCAAGGGCGTTCAACCCTAGAGGAGCGTCGTCTTGGTTTAGGGAAAACCATAGTGGACAGTAAGTCGACTCCCTTGAGGCGAAAAGATCGACACGTGCCTTCCCAAAACGAACCCAGATTAGATGCACCACTCGCTTGGGTGTGGCTTGCCCCTCGACAGCAGCTCTGCAGTGGTGTTCAGACTACCCGGCAAGTGAACTGCCCTGATCGAGCAAAGGTGAGTGTCCGCCCAGAGAAGGAGTTTCTGGGCCATGCTGTGCAATGCCTGAGACCTCAGGCCTCCCTGGCGATTTATGTACGCTATTGCCGACATGTTGTCTGTTCGGATTAAGACATGTTTGTTCTGAAGTACTGGCAAGAAATGACGAAGGGCAAGGTATATCGTTCTCAGCTCGAGAACATTTATGTGGTCAGAACTTGGTCGTCGGTATAGTCTGCCTAGTCGCATGCCTCTGCACAGATTCTGGGGCATGTTCGTAGGCACACAGGTGGTAAAGAGACAGACTTGCCCCTGTCAAACACTGGGTGGAGCATCATGGACAAGTACCACTTTTGCACTGGCCTCATATGTGGAGCATCATGGACAAGTACCACTTTTGCACTGGCCTCATATGTGGAGCATCATGGACAAGTACCACTTTTGCACTGGCCTGGGATGCTGCGGCCATTAGGCCCAGTAGCCTTTGACACTGGTAAGCACAAACATTGTCCTACCGTCCTACAAACTGTGACAGGCATTGTTGCAGAGCAACAACTATCTGATCTGAGAGACTTGCTATCATGGTCACCGAGTCCAGTTTCACTCCAAGGAAGGTGATTTGCTGTGGAGGGGTTATCTGGCTCTTGCTTGGGTTGAGAGACAGGCCCAATTGCTGCAGGTGTTCTACAACTACCGCCGTGTCCTGAACTGCCTGCTGACTCCATAGGGAACATATCAGCCAGTCGTCCAGATAATTGAGAACTCTGATGCCCTTCTGCCTCAGCGGGCTCAAGGCAGTGTCCATGCACTTTGTGAAAGTGCGTGGTGATGGAGACAGGCCGAAGGGGAGGGCGTTGAACTCGAAGGCTTTTTTAAAAAAAAAAAAAAATATTGAACAGTGAAAGACAAATAACAGCAACAACGACAACCAAAAAAAAGAAAAAAAAAAAAAAAAACAAACAAAAAGGTAAGAGGCGAATCGTCACAGGGACCAGGCATCCAGATACACCAAAAAATACAAAATGCACATAAAAATAAAAGACGGGTAGTAATCATTCACACTCTTGGCCATTCTGCCCATATCTTAACAAATTTTTCCATTTGTATTTCTGTGTAAAAAGGTGATTTTCTCCATCAGGTATATGTCATTAACTATATCGGTCCATTCTGTTATTGTGGGTGTGTCTGGTTGCAACCAGTGCCTTGTAACAGTTTTCCTGCCTGCAGATATCAGGATACCAAACAAATATTTGTTAAGGTGCACTTCTTGGTTTATATGAAATGCAGTATCTCCTAACACAAAAACATTAAATTCAAGAGGTATGGCTATTTCAAATATGTTTTCCATCTGTGTATGTATCTCTGACCAGAACTGTTTGACTACTGGACAGTCGCAGAGTATGTGCCAATGGTTAGCCTCCTGATTTCCACACAATCTCCAGCAAGAAGCGTTCCCTTTCGAAATATGTGCTTTCTGCTTTGGGGTGGTAAAAAATCTTATCAAACACTTCCATCCAAACTCTCTCCAGGTATAGGAGTTGGTGCATCTCCATTGGAATTCACAACAATTAGACCATTCGTCCTCTGATATCACCCGGTTACTTTCTACTTCCCACTTATTCCTGACATACTCTGTAGAGTGAGCTTGTTTAGACATGAAAGCCTGGTATAATTTTGATATAAGACCTTTGTTCAAGGGGGAGTAAACTCCTAGCAGAACTACCTTGATTACTGGATCCTCAGTATCTATATGCTTTTTAATATCGTGGTCAAAATAATGGCGTAGCTGTAAGTATCTATAGAAGTCTTGTCTTCCTAGGCCATGTGTTTGTTGCAGTGTTTGGAAGTCTTTCAGAGTTTCTTTCTCCATTATGGAGTAGAATGTTGTTATACCATGGGTTATCCATACCCTGAATCTATGGTCTAATTTGTTTGGTTTAAAGTCTGGGTCAAAAGCACACCATCTAAGTATCTTGATTTTGTCATGCAGGTGATAGTCCTTTTTTACAGAATTCCATATTTTAAGTTGAAATTTTAACCATGGGTTTTTGATTGTACTTATAATTTTTCCCAAGTCTGAATTACCTAGTACTGTGTCCGGTGAGTTCTCTATCAGTGAAAATTCTATGTCCTTCCATCTAGCAGAATAGTGTTGGTTACATAAGTTCAGAAGGACTTTAATCTGAGAGGAGAGGAAGTATTGTTTCAAGTTTGGCACAGCCAAACCTTCTTTTTTCTTTGTAAGTTGTAAGGTTTTATACTTGATTCTTGGTTTTTTACCTTGCCAAATGAACCGTGAGATTATTTCATCCCATTCAGAAAATTGTTTGGTAATAATATCTACAGGCAAGGACTGGAACAGAAACAATAGCCGTGGGAGAATGTTCATTTTCACAGATTCAACTCTTTGAATAAGACTCAGAAAAGGATTAGTGTTCCACCTCTGTATGTCAGATTTTATTTTAGACACCAGAGGACAGTAGTTAATTTTAGTAAGTAATGACATGTCTTTAGGTATTAGCACTCCCAGATATTTCAAAGTAGTCTGATCCCATCTCACTGAAAATGTGTCTTTAATTTGTTGTGGAGGAGTATAGTTAAATGTAAGGATTTGTGTTTTATTAATATTTAGCTTGTATCCTGCATATTGTCCAAAAGTAACTAAAAGTTTAAGTAGTTCCAGAAGTGAGTTTGTGGGTTCTTCTAGACAAAGAAGGACATCGTCTGCATACAATGCAACTTTATGATGATCTCCATTTATTGTTACTCCTTTAATGTATTCAGACTGTCTTAACCACTGAGCAAGAGGTTCTATGTAAATTGCGAAGAGTAGTGGCGACAGTCCGCACCCTTGTCTTGTGCCCCGTTCTAAATGAATCTTATCCGTTAAGTATCCATTTATTTTCACCCTTGCACATGGATTTCTGTATAAATTGCTAATTGTCTCTATAAACCTTGCATGGAGACCAAACCTCTCTAGGACTTTATATAAGAAAATCCAGCTGACTGAGTCAAAAGCTTGTTGCGCGTCCAGGCTAACTAATACAGCTTCTAATTTATTCTCTTGAATATGGTTTAATATATGTAATGTTCGTCTGATATTATCATGAGTTTGTCTATTCAGAATAAAACCTGTTTGGTCTGTGTTTATGATCTGTGGAAGAATCTTTTCAAGTCTTTTAGCCAGAATTGAGGTGTATAATTTATAATCTGTGTTAAGAACTGAAATTGGCTTAAATGATCCACATTCCAACCTGTCTTTTCCTTCCTTTGGGATAACTGAAATTGTGGCTTCTTTCCAGGAAGGTGGGGTGTTTCCCTCTGTAAGGGCACCATTAAAGGTTCGGAGAAGGCCTGGTACCAGTTCAGACCTAAAAGTCTTGTACCACTCAGAGGGGAATCCGTCTGGGCCCGCCGATTTGTTTGCCTTCATTCTTGAAATTGCGTCATTCAGCTCTTCTTCAGTTATTTCTGCCATTAATTTGTTATTGTGGTCAGATGACAATGTAGGCAAGTTAAGTGTGTCTAAAAATCTTTGGTTTGGTTCTCATTCGCTAAATTTGGTTGTGTGTACAATTGCCTATAATAAGTTTGAAACGCAGTCTGTATCTCATTTTGTTTCTATACTATAGTTTTAGATTCAGGATCCTTGATTTTGTAAATTGTGCTATCTGCCTGTTGCTTCTGTAGTTTCCTTGCCAGGAGCTTTGCAAATGTAGGACCATTTTCATAATATTTCTGCTTTGTATAAACCAGGTTTTTTTGTATCTCCTCTGAATATGCTTCATCTATAATATCCCTCCTAATTTTCTTGAGTTTTGAAACAAGATCTGGTTGTGGATCTCTTTTGTGTTCCATTTCAAGCTTTACCAATTCTTTATTCAGTCCTGTTAATATTGCCTGCCTCTCCTTCTTCTTGAATGAGCAGAATGAGATAATCTTCCCTCTGAGAACAGCTTTTAATGTATCCCAAAGAATATCTGAGCCAACATCTCCAGTGTCATTTTCTGCCAGTGTTCTTACTATGTCTTGTTTCATATTCAGTTTAAATTGTTCGTTGTTTAATATGCCAGTGTTTAATCTCCATAGTGTATTCCTACGATCATTAGTGATTTGCAGTGACAAAAGTAGATGAGCATGATCAGACAGGTCAATATTTCCTATTTCACAGTTTTTTATTCTATGGCGGTCTCTTTTAAAAATAAAAAAATAGTCAATCCCACCATATAGTCCATGCGGGTGAGAGTAATGGGTATAGTTATGGCTTGTTGGATTAAAGTCTCTCCAAACATCTATCACTCCCAGGTCTGATATGAGAGCCTTCAGCTTTTTATGTAGTGGAGTTGGACTAGATGGTTTAGAACGGTCAAGTTTGGGGTTAAGGTGTATATTCCAGTCACCTCCACAAACAACAGTGCCTGATCCTCCTGTCATTAAATCGAATACGTTTCTGTAAAAGGAAAAATCACTACCCGGGGGAATATATACATTTAGTAATGTTATTTCTACTCCCTCTATTTTCCCAGCAACTAAAATATATCTGCCTTCTTTATCTTTTAATTCTTTAACTTTTTCAAAATGAACCTTATGAGAAATCAGAATAGCTACTCCTCGCCTGTGACCAGATTTGTAGGATGAGTAGTAAACTTTAGAAAATCCCATTCTTTTCAGTTTTTCATGTTCTGCAGAGTTTAAATGTGTCTCTTGCAAGTATATTATTTGTGCATTTTCTTTTTTCATTTTACTTAAGATCTTACTCCTCTTAATTGGGTTAAGGACCCCATTGACATTAAAGGAAATTATTCTTAAATTTGAAGTAAAGGTAGCCATGGTCTCATGTATACATTAAGATATAGAAATGACATTTTTGTTTTCAAAGAACTTAAGGAGAAATAAAGAAAAAAACGGAATGTATGGAATACACTCAACACAAACTACTCTCCTGAACGTGGAGAGATAGGA
Organism: Setipinna tenuifilis; assembly: GCA_030347295.1. Classification (NCBI taxonomy): domain Eukaryota; kingdom Metazoa; phylum Chordata; class Actinopteri; order Clupeiformes; family Engraulidae; genus Setipinna; species Setipinna tenuifilis. The sequence continues at coordinate 31,129,819 of CM059273.1, forward strand.
GTATAACAATCTAAAGTAATGAAAGTAATGATGTAGCTTCCAAGTGTGAGGCTCCTTCCAAACGAGCCTTTAAGTGGGTTATGATGGTGTCAACCCACCCAGAAAGGGATAAGCCTCTCCTGCCATCGAGGGGGAGGGCCCCTTGAGATGGCTGTGTAGCCTTCATGGCCATTAACATAAATCGGTGTGTCCTGGTTTCATTAAAGAATTAAAGATAAACAAGAAACGTAAAACCAGAGTATATTTACCCTTTTATGGCCTTGACTTATACCTTAGAAAACAAACTCACTTGCCCCATAACGTAGTCTATCTTCAAACTGTGCACTTTGGTAATGTCTTTGGCGAAAGAAATGTTGTGGCTTAGTCATCTTGGAGTCTTGGGCGAGCTGCTCCTTTTTGGCTATGAACCGTTGTCCATGAGGATAAGCGCTGAAGCTCTCTGCTATCTGGGTCCGGTTGAGCAGATATGACAGTGACCGGGAGACCTCTTCTGGACATATCTTCCGTTGCTTCAGCCGCTGTCTGGTACACGCAGGTATCGTTCGAGGCGTAGAACACTCGTAATTTTGCTGGGTAAGGCGTATGAAATTTTATCTTATTCGCTTTCAAAACTTTTTTTGCTTCAGCATATTCCATGCGCCTCTTCAGAACCGTCCCCGGGTAATCATGATCCACATAGTAGCGGGTTGTGTTGTGAGCTGGCAGCTGGCAAACTTGACGACAATCGAGCGGGGTTTCGGCTCGGCGTTGTCGGTGGGTCTAGCAGTGAGGTTAGGTTAGGTTAGGTAGGCAGGAGGAGGTTTTGCACAAAGTCTATCATATTTTCACCTTCATCTCCTTCAGCAATATTAAAAATTCTTATATTGTCCCGTCGTGCCCTGCCTTCTTGATCGGTCAATTTGGTTTCCAAGCTAGCCTGGCGATTCATTACCTTTTTCAGCAATGTTGATGCCGCCATCAGTGTGGTTTCCACTTCATCAATCCGTCCCTCTGCCTCTTCCAGTCTGTTATTTGTTCGCCGTAATTCTTGTTTAATCTCCGTTAGCTGGTGTTTATTGTCTCGTCTAAAGTCCCTTAGTTCATTCATTATACTTTGTAAACTAGCTTGCGCTCCCTCTTCTTCCTGGATTGGGGAGCCGCTTCGGCTAGCAGCCATTTCTGTACTTTTTTCGTCGTCTTCTTCACCTGGTTGTTGTTTCTTGTTTCGTGACGAACCCCTGTGCCTATTCATTTCCAACAGCCTCACTTTTATATCTCCTTCGATATGTTAGGAGTATTTTAATCAAAACCACCAGGGAGCACTGTGATTATGCAGCCATCCGGAACTTCACTGAACCGGAAGTCGAAGGCTCTGTCTTTCAATGCAAATCGGAAAAAATTGATGATGAGCAGGGTGGACTGCAATGTGAAAATAGGCATCCTTGAGGTCTATGCTCGTAAACCAATCTCCACTTTGAACTGACTGGAAGATTTGTGCCAGTGACAGCATTTTGAAGTGTAGCGGATGCAGGTAGCGGTTTAGTGGTCTCAGGTCCAGTATTGGGAGAAATCCACCATCTCGTTTCAGAACTAGGAAATAGCTCGAATAAAAGCCACTCAGGCGGCTCTTTGAGAAGGGCACACTGGGGTTACCTGCATGGTTCCAGTCTGGCCGATGTTGTTTGGGTGGAGGAGGGTTTGGCATCATCTGCTCCCACTCCTGCTCAACGAAGCATGTCAACGGTTCCGGGACCAAAGGTAAAGCCAGGGGTAAGAGGTAGCTTCATGAGCATGTTCCTGTCCTGCTCTGGCAGCTTCGACTTATCTAGCCACAGGTGTCTCCGTGCCATCCACAGTGATGCAATGGATCTCCCACTAGAGTGTGCTGCTCCCCTGGTAAGGTGCACTCGGATCTCAGAGACTTTCTTTAATTCTTCGATCACTCCCTGAGTGGGGGCAGCGGAGACGTCTTCAATGAGCTGCATTTGATACAGCGAGAGCACAGATGTTGTGTTCATGAGGCGTGCCCCAAATGCTGTATTGTAGTATGACTTCTTCAACCATTTATCAGTGGTGCGACACTGTTTATTTGGGCATGAGGGGTCTTTCCCCACAAGAGCCGTAGGAGGGAGGACAACAGCAGCGATAGAGTCATCCATGGCTGGATAGTCCCCGAAACCAACCTCATCCGCTCCGTGAATGTTAGCAAACTGTGCCCACTGTCTTATAGGAGGGGTTGCAGCCTCTGGCTGTACTGCAGGCTGCATTGGTGGCGGTGCCCTACACTCGGTGCCTGATATGGGCGCCTGGCGTCTAGTGGGGGTGTCTGTTGCTCTGGCCCTAATGGGGCTACCTGGCGTTCGGTGAACTGCTGCATCATCCATTGTTGGTTAGATGCTAAAGACGAAATTTCTTTCACCATTGTATTAGCAAAAGCATCGTAGTTCTCATGCTTCCTTTTCCTGCTTTTTTTGCCTGAATCTGGTGTGTCAGATAATTTGCATGTACTCAGCTGCTGAGGAGAGGGCTGAGAGGGTGGGATCAAACCTGACGACTGTAGCTCACTGACTCGTCATTGGGCGTAAGGATAATATCCTTACCCGTGAAAGGATGAGCGGACATCAGGTTGCAGTAACTTCTTTTAGTTATTCAGCTCACTTTGGGAACACACACAAAGACATAAGGCACTCTACTTTTTCCTAACAAGCCTTCTGTTTGTTTACTGCTTAAACCTTTCATGTCATCTACAGGACACTCTACATATAACACTCCCATCTACTACATTCCTCCCCCCCTTAAGCTATTACTTCAACCTCAGCACATAAACCCGAATTATAACTAAGTATTGTGCAGCCTGACAAAAACTAGCCACCTTTACTTTTAACAATGTTACCTACTCAACGGTACTTTAGTCGTGACACAAATTTACAATCTTTCTTTTTTTATATTGCAATCAACAGTCATAATCCTTTAGGTAACTAGGTTTAGAAACAGTCCGTTGAGACCGTCGTGCAGGTGCAGCTACTTGTTGTGGTGGTGCTTCATTTACTGTGTCTAGGGATGGAATGCCTCTCACGGATGGTGTTGTCTGGGTCTCTGCACATTTCTGACAATCAAATATAATGCTTTTTAAGACCATTTTAAGACCTTTGAGAATAAAAAATAAGACCATTACCGCGAAACAAATATTCATACAGTAACAAAGCGCAGTCAAGGATAAGTTCAAACTCAAAGCATATTTATTTTTTTTATAAATCAGTGCATCTTCAGTTTATAAAACAGAACATGAACTGCCTTCTCAATATTTTAATAGTAGGGCACTGCTGTACACATAAACAGTCAGGAAACAAATACAATTTTACTACTGATCTAATTGCCTCAGTGCATTGGACTTCTCCAACCAACTCCTCCCTTTTTTCTTTAGCTCGACGTCTGAGTCTGTTGGATTTTGTTATTAGAGTCACCATTTTTGTCCCACCAGAATGTTCTGCTTTGTCAGCCATCTGGTCCGCTTCATTTTGTAGACCCTCACACACCCCCTCCAATGCCACCCTCTTTCTTTTCAGCTCCTCAAGCTCATCGACCATCATCTTTCTTTTCTTCCTCTGATCATCTTCTTCCTTTTTGTTTCTTTCCTCCTTCAAGTATGTTCGATATCTGGTTCTTGCTGTGGCACAGTAAGTGATCATCTCCTTTGTGAGAGGCACTCTGGTTACGTCGCCTCCATACACCAAAACATGATCGCAGATGAGTCTATGGGCAGTCATTCCCTCCTCTGAAAGGTTGCAGATTTCAACCTCTTTATTTGTTGAAAACCCACGTTCAACTTCAGCTTGGCCATGGGATAAGAGCAACAATTTTTTGCACTGTGTAAAATTGTTAGTACTTTATTTCCAAAGTTAATGCTGCCCAATCACAAATATAACCTTTTTCATGAATATTTACCCCCACAATGAAATTCAAGTATTCCTTATGACTGGGAAAATAGCACTTTTCATACTTTTTATACATGAAAAGGGGGATCTTCTCCACGTCTTCCATTTTGAATGTCAAGAAAGACATTGTAGCTGCAAAACGTACTGTACTTTGGTCGTACTAGAAAATATTAGTTTATTACTTAGTAAATATTCATGAAAATATCAAAGTTGACAATAGGCAGCTCAGTTTCAATGAGCAGCATAGGTGCTATATACTCTCGCTACGCAATACCTATTCTGGCCACAATCCTACACAGTGCACCTTGAACATCGTTATCTTCTATTTATATACATCTCATCTATTCTTATTCCTAAAATTTACCGGTAGATATGCCGCCTGCCAACTGTTTGTCCTGCAAAAACTTCTGTACAAGTGCCTTCATTTTCTTCAGACAGTCATCTGGGTTCAAGTGCATTCTCTTGGGGTTCAAACACATCATATTTTGCACAACTGTATACTTCAATGGGCACATCAATGGGCAAATGCAGCGAAAGCATTTGTGCTGGGGCCTGGAGATATAAAAGGCACAGCTGGCCTTGCACTTGCATTAGTGCCTGTTGTGGCGAACATTCGCAGGGGGACTGTTGATTCCTGACTAGCAGCATAGCGTGTATGCTTTTCCTCTTTCATGTGACCGTCAAGGGCACTACAGCCCACATAATTTACATCGCGCATATTCCGACGCTGTTTTTGTTAACCAACTGTTGTATTTTGGCTCCTCGAGCCACTTGTCGCTGAACTTGCATTTCCCCATCTCGGTTCATGTTCATGTATGCTGCTTATTCCAACCACTTATTCGTCTGTTCCATTTCATGGCTAAAGCGACACACTGCCCCCTGCGGTGTGATTCCCGTGCTATTAGACAAACAACGGCTCTATGATAGAGTTTTCTAGCCTGGGCACGCCCATACTTCCTTTCCTTCCGGAAATCTACCTCAGTCACTGTCAACATGGCGAACGTGGAGCAACGGCAAGATTTAGTGCAGCTGTAGCTGCTGTTTTGGAAGAATTCAAAGGAAAGTTATCTCTGGAAATAGAGCAAAGGTTAGCCCTTGAATCATTTATTGCAGGAAAGGACGTTTTCGCAATGCTAGCGACCGGCTTCGGTGAAAGTTTGATCTATCAGTTAGCCCTGCTGGTAGCCAAGTCAATGGGGCTTTGCAAGAACCCTGTCGTTGTGGTCATTTTGCATACGTCAGAGGACAGAGGAGTGTGATTGGTTGAATCTTCGTCCAGTAGCAAACAGAGGCATTTGAAAGAGGCGGGTTAAGCCCGCCCACTGAGAAATGGGTTTACAACACAGCTTGGCCAGACCAATGTTCGCAGAACATTGATAAGTTGCGTTAGCCAGGCTAAGAGTTTTCAGCATCTTGATAACAAACAACGCTGGTTAAGTAAATCACGTTAACGGGGAAAAAATCAGCTATATGTTTTTTTATTAACCATAGGCTCCCCGGATGAAAAATAATACCTACCTTGTGAAATTTAATGCCATACTTCAGAAAATAGTGAAATATAATGCTTCTTAAGACTTTTTAAGACACATTTTTAAAATAAGACTTTTAAAGACTTTTTAACGATCCGCGGAGACCCTGGTTGTGTTGCCCTGAGCATCTACCTCCAGAACACAGCCATTCAGGATCCTCTGCCGCTGTATCCTCTGATGGCATAGTCATTTCAGCTCAATCTCTACTTTCTTTCTGGCATACGGCACTGGTCTAGGATTGTAGAACATTGGAGCAATGCCCTCTTTAATGTATATTTTCACGGGCCTCTCCAGGTACCCAGTTCCTCTTTGAATACCTCTTCATTCTGTTTTAGCACATTATGCGAGGTCAGCTGGGGTTGTTCAACCTTATTGACATGTACACAGTTCATTTCCAACTCCCTAGTAGGTTTGGTCCACTGCCTGTTACTACTACGACTGGTAACTGCTTTACTGTTACAGTTATATCTGCTGTCCCTAGTGTAGAGACCCTTTCACCTGTGTATGTTTTTAGAGTCAATGAACAGTTTTGCAGCTCCTTTGCCTTTCCTGCTGTCCATAACTTGCCATACTCAGTTTTTGTCAAAATTGTCACACTACAGCCTGTATCCACTTTGAACTTTACACTATTGCCATGTATGTCAAACTGCATGGTAATGGGGTCTACTCATTTTTGAATCTTTTAGGTTGTGCATTAAAAACACCTCTTTTTCACTGGAATGTCACTCAGCAGACTCACTCATATGTGTGTGCTGCTTTTTATCTTTCCAGTTATCCCTTCCATTCTTTCCAACAGTCTTATGCTTCCCTCCCCCCTTAGCGTGCTGCTGGTCAGTAGGAGGCGAGGACCTGCATATCTTTTTCACATGCCTCTTTTTTCCACAGCCATGGCACTTTTCTTTTAGAAACCAACAGTCTCATGCTTAATGGTCACCTCCACACATATAACAGGCCAATGGAGCACATTTGCCGTGGTAGGACCTTTGCATTTAGGTCCTGCATTCACAATTATGGACCGTCAATGGTGTCATGCTTTTGCTAACATTATTGTCCAATGTCTTTGGATGCAATTGCAGGAGGTGTACATCTCTGTTCGCTGTCTCAATCGCCTGCACGACTTTCAAGGCTTTTTCGAACGTCAGTTCAGGCTCCGCAGATTTTACGACAAAAAAATTGGTTGTAAGCATTGTGTAGATGACATTTTGTACAATTACAGCACCCCCTATGGGCCAAATTTTATGACATGTGCTGTGCTTTTAGAGGTCTGTGTGCTGATCGTGCATTACATATTTTGTGCAGTTCCCACCTTCTCTGTCCAAGATCTTGGCAATGCAAAATCTAAATTTTTGCATTTACCCATATCACTAGGTGGCGCTATGTTTCAAGTGAATGTTTATGGACTGGGTCAATATGCCTGTCTAACGGGCCGTTTCCACACGGCGAAATTTTGCTTCGCTCTAATTGACTTTGAATGGAGGCGAAATTTCGCCTTCGAGGGCGAAGGCAGGTGAATTCTCCGAGGGGGGCGAAATGCAGTTGGCGAAACCTGAACTTTATTTAAATGAAAATGATGTTATGACCAATTAGATCAACGTGCGATGTGTTTAGTGTGTGATGTTTGCTTAAGAGGCGGGAGTTACAAAAAATTCAGACCAACATGGCGGACACTTGTGGAACCTCTAACGTTAAAGTGTTTACATGATTTAAAGTCGCTGGGTGACCAAATGTGATGGTGCCGTCACGGATTGTTGTTTAAATGTAACAGGAACTTAAGACAAGCAGAGTACATTTAATCACTCAAAGTTTTAAGCTAGCAAAGTTAGCTTACGACTGGCTAACTATTAGCAAGCTGGCTAACATATACGGTCACAAGCTCGTACTAGTACACTTCTTGCATTTGTAGAACGATACTACAACACTTAAATATCATCTAGGCAACACAACGATAGTATTTACCCCATGTAGCCCCTCAATATGCAGTTTTGAATCAGTGCTGTGCAATGCTGCTGTTAGATGTAGGCTAGCTTGCGGGACAACTTATGTTGGCCAGCCAGGCTGCCACGGTAGGCTAGCCGGTGACGTGATCACTCACACCGGATAAGATCCATAGGCCGTCACGCTCGATAGCCTGCTTGAAATATTGGCGACCACGGCCCCTGTGGAAACGGCGTAACACCAGCATACTTACACAAAATCATTGTGTTGGGAAAAATTATTCACAAGTTATTTAACAAAAACATTTTTGGACACCTAGCTTTGACAAGAAACATCGCCCCCTGTTATGAAATGAAACAAAATTTGGTGCACATGAAAAGAAAGCTGTGTAGAGTTGACATATCATATAACATTGGCCAAATTTGAGCAATAAGAAGCCAAAATATGGACTTTTGCAGAATTTTAAAAGCTTCTAGAAGTTCTAGGGTTACATGCCTACAAAGATTCATGTCCCCCAGAGTTCCAGTGTCCCAGCAATCGTTGACGAAAAATCGGTGAAAAAAAATGCCTTTGCTTGCTACTGGATGAAGCTTCAACCAATCACACCCCTCAAGCAGAGAGGGACATTCATGACTAAGAATTTGGAAAGTGATGACCAGGTTAAGTTATGATACGGGATATTTGAGGTTTCTAATGAAATGTGGTCTAGTAATAGGTTTTTCCAGGCGGATATGTGAATTTTGTTCTTTGATTTCCAGTTCATGAGGATAGTTTTCTTGGCGACAGCTAGCGCAACCAATAAGATTTTGCTATTAAAGTGATTCAGGTTGGATAGTGTGGATAATGTGGTATCTCCAAGCAGACAGAGTGAGTGAGAGTCTCTGCTTGAGACATGGTGAGCCCCCCTCCACCCTTTTCGCCCCTTTTTTTTTTTTTTTTTCTTCCCATCTAGACCCACTTCCCCAAGTATAATCAGTCTCCTCTGCACTACTCTGGCCTCCAGGGGCCGGGGGGCGGGCTGACTTGTGTGGGGGGTCCTGGCCATGGTGGGGCCGCGGTGGGGCCTCTCCCCCGCTGCCTCTGCTACGGCCCACACCATCCCCTGGATTAGACCGGGCTTCCTCTGATCTGTGGGCCTCACTTTTTAATGCTCTACATCAGCCGACTCAGAAAAGTTCACACATTTTCACACAAGAACACAAACACCCCCACTATGTCAGGGCCGAGGTGGGGTGCTCGGTACAGGGGCCTGTAAAAGGGCCCAAATTAGCTTGTACCCCACTTCTTTTAATGCAATACATTTTAGAATAATATGCAATCCCAACTCATAGGAAGGGTGGTGGGGGGGGGGGGGGGGCAGGGGGGAGTCTCCCCCTTTGCTCTACCCCCCCCCTCCTCTTTTTAATGCATTTAGACACCACATAAAACACATCATAGGGCCAGTGAGGCTCATGGATTGGTTGGGGCTTGGGCCCCTGTTCTGGTCGGGAGGGTGGGGGCTGGGGCCGGGGGTGGGGGTGGTCTGGGTGGCTCTGCAGCGGTCCTTCCCTGTCCTCTCCCCCCGCTGGAGTTCGGCCTGTCCCTTTGATGCGCTGAAGGTTGGAGCGGTCAGAGGAAGTCAACTCCCCTCTTTCCCTCCTTCCCTTGTTTTTCCCTTGTTTCTCCCCCCCCTCCCCGCTTCCTCCTAGAGGGGGCTCATCCAGATCCCCATGCCCCGGACATTTCAGAACATACCCCTTACACGCATGCTAACTACTGACTACTGAAGCATATCCATGCAAACACACATACACACACATATACACTCAAACACCCCCCCCCCCCTTCCCAACACACTCACACACATACATTCTAGTAACCCCCCCCCCCCAACACACTCATACACATACACTCTAATAACTCCCCCCCCCACCACCCACCACCACCTGGTTACATGTACCTAGCACTGTTTTGTTGAATGTCATGTCCTAGTTCATTATGTTGTATGCTCTCTGTTTGTAACACACTTCTTGGTTTTGTAATTGTATTCGTCTTTTGTAAAAATAAAAGGGAAATAAATAAATAAATAAATAAATAAATAAATCTCAAGCAGGGCAACTATAATTTCTTGCAAGCACCACATTGTGTGCAACAAACAAGCTGCAAAACCTGCAAATATCAATCTCAATGCACATGTGTTTTTAAGCCTTAAATTTATAACTAAAAGTTCTTTGTTCTCTGTGTGACATTTTCCTCTACCTCTGACTCAGTCATAGAACTAAGGTTTGATTCTGGCAGCATAGTGTATGCTGTCCTATCAAGGCAGAGTCCCATAAACCATGTCTCTTGTCTTAGTGGTCCATAGGTCAGGTCACCATGCTTACCATACTGGCAGGACTAGAGGTGTGCCTGGTTGCTGGGCTATTGTCCTGGCCTGATTGCCATACCCATCAGCAGAACCCCCTGCGGTCATCAGCTGTCCAAGTCAGCACCACTTTGGGTTTCACAGAAACTCATCAGAGGGAAGACAGAGACAATCAGCAGATCCATTTTCATTTTTTGGACTCTATGGACATTTCAGGATTCTGACATCTCTGCACGTCTCTCATCAGCTCTCGTGCATCATCTCCATCATCATCAAGCTTCCGTGCGCCCATGAGAGTTTTTGCTATTATTGGTTGTTACCATTCATGTCTGTTTAATATTAGTAACTGCATGTTTCTTTTTGTCCTAACTTATTTGTCTTTGTATATAGTTACATTATTGCTCCTGTTTCTCTTTTTGTATTTCATTATATTTCAGTAAACCAGTTTCAAAGTAAAAAAAAAAAAAAAAAAAAACAAAACAATCACACCCCTCTATCCTCTGATGCGAAATATCCACAACAACAGGGTTCTCGCAAAGCCCCATTAATATCAAACTTTTACCGAAGCTGGTCAGTAGCATTGCAAAAACGTCCTTTCCTTCAAAAAATACTTTAAGGGCTGCCCTTTGCTCTATTTTCAGAGCAAATTTCCCTTTGAATTCCTCCAAAGATTGATTACGCTAGATTACAGCGACTATGCTAAGCTAAGATAAGGTTAGTGCTGCCATATTCGGACAATGGCTGGTTCTGCTAGAAAACGCTTCTGCTCACTTATCCAACTATATGGACTGCGGGGAGAGACCCAATTTCACATGGGGGTGGCAGTGTTGACAGTGAGGTAGATTTCCGGTCGCTAAACTACCGTGTCACCGCCTTTTGAAATGCTAGATTTTCATTGGTCTCCGTTTCTGTGCAAAGGTAGAAATGGTGTAGACAGGCAGCTTGTCCAGACTTACTTGCACGCGAAATTCAAATGCAGCATCACAGGAAGTATGGGCACACCCAGGCTAGTGCTTTGTAACCAAGAGGGCAGGAACAGACGCCGAAGTTCAAACACCCATAGGGTGAATTCCTTTAATTTGAGGTCTCATATTCTCCCCTCCTTCTCTGCTCCCCTCAGGCTGATGACTCCTCAGGAAACACCTGGAACTGGCTCTACTTTGTCCCCCTCATTATCATTGGATCCTTCTTCATGCTCAACCTGGTGCTGGGTGTTCTGTCAGGGTGAGTTTGTTTGTTCTTTTTTTTTTTCTTTCTTTCTCTGACACCTGCAGGAAACACCAATACAGATACATACAAGACACACATTTATGTACACATCATAATCGGTTGTCAGTTGCACTCTTTTGTGTATGTCTGCGGCTTTTGTTTTTAGTAGCACCGTATAGACAGACTATTTCCCAACCCTTCAGCCCACACAAATACAAAACACACACACACACACACACACACACACAACCCCCCCCCCCCCCCCCACTATCTGCCCACCACTGTGCTTTGCCTGAGGCTCAAGACAGATGTATAGCACTGAGTCTGGTGAACTGTCAGACCACCTATATCCATTAGCTGGCCGCCAGATGATGACTGCACTACTACTAACACAAAACATACACACATATGCACGCACACACAAATATGCACAAACAATGCACACAAATACACATGCACAAACACAAACCTATTCACAAAGTCTGTGCAGGGTGAACACACTCACTTGTTCAGTGAACCAGAAACCATCTTTTGAGAGTGAGGGGAAAGCCTCTCCTTAAAGACATGTGCATTTAGAGCTGCATTACCATAATGAAATGGCTGCTTCAGCTGAGTATCTCTGTTAGCTCACAGGTACTGAGGTTCACTGCTCCACTGCCAGAGGCCATTTTAAATTAATTTAGGCCAGTGAGCCGCAGTTGTGGTCAAGATATACTCCCCCTTTCCTCATACACGTGTGCATGCACACACGCACGCACAGAGACACGCACACACGCACACGCACACACACACGCACACGCACAGTGTTTTATTTAACATATGTCACTCCTATGAATCAGTGGATTCAGCCTGCTCTGTAGTTTTTTGCTCTCACTCACCAAAGACCTCCACAGGCGGTAATGCTTTTAAAGGGGTCCTTCCGCTAAAAACCACTTTGAGTAGCTCTATTTACAATGTGGTGGGTCACAACAAGCAGTGTATGCACGCTGCATTCCAAGACGTGAAATTCGACCCTCATGGTTTTACTGGTCATTGAAGGGTCGAGCTAACCAAAACGAGCGGATCAGAGCAGGCTAAACCTATCTACGTCACTAGGTCGTAAGCCCCGCCCAGAGCCATGTATGGCAAGCCCACATCCCAAAGGAAGAACAGTGGACAGAAGCTAGGTGAGCGAAAGACAGCGAATTTTCCCAATCAGAGGTGCCTTATTGACACGTCATGGATATTCACGAGGGACACCGGAAAAGCCAGTCGTTCAACCACTAGACCTGTTATAGCTTACAGAAAACAGCGTCAAGCAAGAGAACTAGGACATGATTCTTCACAGAAATGACGCACAATGCATTCAACCATAGTGGCGACACAGAAATATGAATAAAAATAACGATGAAAGGACCCCTTTAATACAGTAAATACCACCAATAAATCGCATTATGCTGTGATGTTATATTGCAGCAAGTGATTCCATTTTGCAATATTGATTTTCACAGTGAGCATCAGTAGCTGCTGGTTTTTGCTCCCACCTCTCCTCTTCCTCCGTCCTCTCCTCCCCCTCCTCTCGTTTGCATCCCCAGTGTTTGTGTTCTTTCCCCCTGCTCACCGCTTTGATTAAATTGGCAGCATGTGGCTGTGTGTATCTGCTTCCCACTGTCTGATTGGATCATGGTTGCTTTACTTTCGTACTCTTCGATCACCCACTTTGCCTTGTACTCAAAGAGTCTCAAACAGCCAAACTCTCAGGTGGACTTTTAATTAAGAACAAAGTCCCATGAAAGCGTACACAAGTGCTTGCGCACACAGAGAGGCCTGGGTTGTTTTTAGTGGTAGCTTTGACAATGTGCTTGTGGAGCTGTGCTGACTTCTTCTGAGACTTCCTCTGTGGGTGTCAATTCATTATCTGTCTTTGTGCCATCCAGCTGGGCTCAGGATGTCTGCCTTTTCGAGAACAGCACACTGTAGACTCACTTTCATATCTCCTCTTTTGCTATTGTCTCTGTTCCTCCATAAAACAGGCCTATCATCATAAAAAAAATGTGTGTGTGTGTTTGTTTTCTATAATATATACAGTACACAGTATCCCCTGTCTGTATGAAATTAGTGTTTTACAGAAGAAAGTGGTGTGCTGCCATAACAATGGTGAAAAAAGGCTCTCAGATACTGTGGGAAACTTAGAAGAAGGTATGGCACGCCCACATGGCAGTCCCAACAGAATCAGAGGACAAGTTTATGTAGTATGCTTAATGGGTGGCTTACAGGACCATAGCTTTAGGTACAGATAAATTGAGGTTTCAAAAAAGCCATTGCTAAGACGCCAGAATAAGACAAAGAGACTTGCCTTGATTAATCAAAATCTCTAAATCTTTGGTTTATCACGCAAGATTTTTGTACACCGTCAAGTATGTATGCGAACTGTCAAACATGGAAGAGGAAGTGTTTTTGAAGTTGTTTGCTGTTACTTGTACATAGTGAGACACCTTGAACCAAAACAGCTACCACAGCAGGCTTTAGCACCATGGAGTACCCTTTGGTATGTCCCTAGTTTGTCAGGGGTTCATCCTACAGCAAGATATTAACCCAAAAACAAAAGTTCAAGCCATGCTAAAACTATATTAGTAAAAGAGAAAAAGATTGTAAATTCTGGATAAAATAGTCAAAGCAGTAAAAGCAATGCAGTCTACAAGTAGCACACATTCATCTGCAATAGAGTTGGAAAGAAATTTCTGAGTATCATTTTCACTGCAAAAAGAATGCCACACATCTGTCCAGCTGTTATATCTGCCAAAGGTGGCTACTTTGATTGGTCAAAAGTAAAATACTTTGGGCTTTTAAGCTTAGTAGTTCTATAATTAAAACACTTTGGGCTTTTAAGCTTAGTAGTTCTATAATTTTATTTCTGCATATAATAAGACATTGAACAATGAAGGAAAATGAAGGTATTCTAAAACTTTTGATGGGTAGTGTAGATATCTGTAATACAAACCCATACATGCATGTGCGCTCTGGCCAGTACTCAAGCCTGCTTGGGTGAGAAGCCAGCTGCCCTTTCTGTCTTTTGTCACACTGCCTACATTTTAGATCCATTTCCCCAAAGGACTAATCTCTCAGGAAGGTCACTTCAGTCACCAAGCCATGTTCTTTCTGTGCAAGGGGTGCTGTCCCTTTCAATCAGTGTGCGACTTATCTCTAAGTAGAAATGGACAATAGCAAGATCATATAAACATTTAAAAATATTTACCTCTGCCAAGGAGGTTATGTTTTTGCCGGCGTTGGTTTGTTTGTCCGTCTGTCTGTTTGTTTGTTATTCACATACATAGCTCAAAAAGTTATGGATGGATTTAAATTCAATTTTCAGGATAGGTCAGAAGTGGGCTAACTTAGAACTGATTTGTTTTTGGTTGTGATCTGGATAACCAGAAGGATTCTTCACTATTGCGAGATAGGGGCAATTTGGACATTTTTGCTTATAACTCTACAAACAATGGGCACTATGTTTAGCAAAAAAATGCAGTATAAGACCATCATAAGGTCTGCCAAACCCCAGAATATAATCCGGATCCTGGTAGTATTACGGATCTTGTGATCCAGAAAGTTAAAATTTGAGGGGCCTCGTGGAAAATGGGCTACTGAGAAGTAACTAATCAAGCTAGAGACTGACACCAACTGACAACTGACACCAAGTTGTAGCTGAGGCATTGTAGATTCAGTAGTGTTAACGGATTTGACATATGTTTGTTTTCGGTATGGCTTTCTGATGTTTCTTTTGACAATATTTGATTGTTCATATTACCTCTGAATGAGTACATAATGTTGCCTCATAATGTGTTGTATATAAAGTTCATCATGTTGCCTCATAATGTATTGTGTATATATGTGTATCATAATCTTGCCTAAGAATTTCTGTTGTATATAATATTCACAATGTCGCCCCATAATGTGTTGTATGTAAATAATTAGTTGCCACTAGTTCAGTGAAGTTACCAGTAATAAAATGTTTTAACATAATTAATGTCTTAAGGTGAGAATGATGATAAGGTGGAGATTTAAGCTGCCTTGGCAGAGGTCTGCGCTCTCCGAGTGATTTTCTAGTCTAGTTATTGTTTGTTTTTCTCATTTTGTGTAACTGGTTATTAAATCATGAACTAATTTCAGTAAGCATATGTCAGTAATTGTGAGAGATACAGCACAATTGTTACAGACTAAGTAACCATTTCTACACTGTTTTCATAAAAGTATGTGTATCTGGCCCTGAGTCTAGGAGTTTCTGTGTGTGCGTGTGTGTGCTCACAGGGAATTTGCCAAAGAGAGGGAGCGTGTGGAGAAGCGGAGGGAGTTCCTGAAGCTCCGACGGCAGCAACAGATCGAGCGCGAGCTGACAGGCTACCTAGAATGGATCTGCAAAGCAGGTCAGGCTTGACCACTGACCTCTTACCTCGTTCACACAACCTCGCACACTTCAATCTTAACTCCCAGAAGCCCTTTCAATCCTAATCGTTAAGTGACCATTAGGTGTGGAAGTGGTTCAATAGCATTGCTCATTAAAAGGGCTGAAACATGGTAGAAACAGTGGATAATCAATCCTGAGTACATATTATTGAGTCTTGGCCCAGCCGACACATACTGTATTTAGAGAAACCTCAGCTAGTGTCTCTAATGGATTAAGTGCACTGTTCTTGAAGTTTGTGTGTGTGTGTGTGTGCCTGCTCGTGCGTAAGAAAGAGAGTGATGCAAAGAGAAAGTGGCCCTAAGCTATCAAACATATTTAAAACACGAGACATTGTTTATGTAAGGGTAGATTTGGAAAACCATTTTTTTTTGACAAAAACACAGTCAAACAAAAACACAGCCGAAAATGTTTCAAACTGTAGAACAGAATTAAAAAAATATGAAGAGGTCATTTAATTGTGTCAATAGAAACATTTCAAAGTTAAGATTTGTGAAATAAAGAAAAACTGCCTAAAATTTGAGGTGCGGGTTCTGTGTGCATATTCCAATCATAAGCAGCACAGCGCAACAACTTGCATATGCAATCTAAGTATACTTCACCAGCCAAAGATCCATCATTAGCCTACAGCCCAGAGGATATTTAAGCCAGATTTATACTCACTGTGTCAAGTCTTCCCAAAATGGCGTCAGTGCACATCTGGCACAGCATTTTTAAGTGCATGTCTGGCTGGCGTGCACCTCATTTTTTTTGTAACTTGCGCATGCAGTGAAGTGATAGTTTCGTGAATTGTACCGTCACCACCAGAAGAACATTTAGTCAATCAGTAGAACACAATAATGAGTTTAAAAAAGATCCAAAACAACTTTTAGAGATGAAACTCTGAAAATTTACTTCAAGTAACCAAAACACCACAGAAATAAAATGTATGCATTTGGTTGATGAAATTGTAATTGTTAAAATTGATCCTTACCTCAGATTGGCCATCCATTGAATCCATCATATGTCCAACAAAACGTCTTTACACGTTACTTGGGCCTATATGTCATTTATTACCCCCCCCCCCCCCCCCCCCCCCCAAAATTTTTTTTTTAGTCTCAATTTACACAAGTCACCCAAATTGCCGTAAAATAGCGGGAGGCCCTGAAAAGCCCTGTTTGCATGTACATGTATTTGTAAACTAGTAAGAAAGCACACAGTAGCACATGAGTAAACCATTCTTCATTCATATATTGTTTTCAACTCCTCAATTTCTTCTACACATCACTTTGTAAATCATATAGGGCTCGATAAAACAGTATATGCAGGTGCCATTTAGAGACACACAGAACACAACATTCCTCATGTACTTAAAGAACAACGTTAGTCATTTTCAAAATGCACCTGTATTGCTCAAGCTACCTGAGACTTGCCAGCAGGGGCACCACTTGTGCCCCCCCTGAAAGAAAATAATAGAATAAATACAAATATATAAATATCAAAATACCAAATACCAAAGTGCATATTTTCACTATCTTTGAGCATTATATATATTTTAATTAACTAAGCATTATTTCTGACCAAAGTACTATCTTTTACTATTTATGAAATGTGCCTCTTTATAGCACAAGGATAGGAAGGCCTCACTTGCCCAACCTTTAGTTAAGGCCAGAAATACTCTGCCTCTATTTAGAATTATCTGGACAAAGCATGGATAGCCTTCATGCTAAGCATACAATTTAGCATTAAATAAAGCTAATTAACAACTCTTGTTCAGGCAGTTTCATTTCATTCTTAGAAAATAACCAAAATTGTAGGCTATAGTCAAATATTGCATCTCAACTCCCCTTAGCTCCCCTTCTTCCGCTCTATTTCATAATCCTGGGGCTGTATCTGTGCATAAGGTCATCCCATTTGTTGTGAACTACCTATATGCTAGTAGCCTATAATTAGCTGCCACACAAGCTCGGATGGGGGCTACATTAAAAGCTTATTACTCGGACAGCAATACAGTCTCACTCTAATAACTTTTAAATGAAGACCTAATCTATAGAATAGCTAGGCTGTTTTTATGAACAACAATGGGAACGTTTATTTTCTTCGCGATCCTGGAGATAGCCTGACAAACAAACTCAGATGTCTTTATCTTTTTGGCTAAAATCAGTTTGTTAATGAGCAGCTACTGAAAATAACTTTATTTAAAAAAAAAACTGGGACCAACTGTCAACCTTTCTTCTGTTTTTCAACTCTCTTTCCTTCCTTGTGTCCTCTGATATCTTGACATGTATTTCAAATGGCTGCAGAATTGCACCCATTACAAGTAACTAGTATGCAAACTTACCTGACAAGCACAGCAGTAACGAAGGTTGGGCCATACCAAATGTGTGTATGTGTGACATATAGAAAGATAACTGCAACAACCAAGCCATATATCCGTTTAATCTGAATAAATCTGGATAAACTAAATTAGTATGTCCATATATTTCACTTGCATATTGTTGATTAGGAAATCATAGTCCTTTGTGGGCTCCTGTGAAGCTCTGGGCCCCCTGAATCGTCCTAACTCCACCCATAGCGATGCCCCTCCTTGCCAGTACCAAAGACGTGAGAAATTTCGGTGCGACCCATATAAGTCTAGCCTGGCTATCGCGACTTGTCAATGCTCTGCGAGCATTGGTCTGGCCAAGACAGTAGAAGAAATGGACTGAGTGATGGCGTTTGATGGATGAAGCCAGATTTTCGTTTTTTCAAATTGGTTTACTGTGCAAACTTGAGACCCAGCCTGGTGACGTTGGCCAACGAACCCGAATATAAACTGACTAATAGATGCTCAATCACAAATCAAACGACATGCGATAATTTTCTTAATGAATGTATTTTTGCCATCATCATAAGTACAATCACACTAACTTAAGTTGCCTAGTAACGGGGACGCTGGCGAGTCTAGCGCCGCTCTGTCTGGCTTGTTTTTCATGAATGGACTGAATATTTTGTTAAGTTTTTATCTATAATAGTTTAGCTAAGTTTAACGATTGTACATAGTCACTTTTCTTTTTTGATAGTGCGCCAGTTTTCTTTTTTACGTGTTTTGCTAAAAGTCCTTCTGGTTTTACCCATTACGACTGGTGTGTTTAAAATTGGTGGACGTCAGAGAAGTTGTGAAATAGACCACTGCTACATACAACATTTACGTGATTTGCCTACGGATGAGACTGCAATACTCACTGAATGAACTGTACTGCCTTTGGGGAAACTTTGAGCCTCCTGAGCTCCTATACCAACATGACATTCTTCGG
Source organism: Setipinna tenuifilis (assembly GCA_030347295.1). Classification (NCBI taxonomy): domain Eukaryota; kingdom Metazoa; phylum Chordata; class Actinopteri; order Clupeiformes; family Engraulidae; genus Setipinna; species Setipinna tenuifilis. The sequence continues at coordinate 31,148,466 of CM059273.1, forward strand.
CGTCCGAAGTATACTCGCCGAGGATCCCGTTGTAACAAAATTTACAGCAAAAAGGACAACAAGGCTATTCCCTCTCTCTGGTCGGTTGACCGCTGTAAAAAAGTGAAGTCTGATCGACGAGTTGATCATCATGCACTAACCACCTTGCCCAGGTCAAATGTGCACATTCACTTTAACCGTTTTAAAATTGGACTATACAACATCAGATCCATCTCCAACAAGGCTCCTTTGATCAACGACTTTATTACAGACCATGAAATTGACTTATTGTGTCTCACTGAGACTTGGCAGCAAAGCAACGATTTTTTCCATCTGAATCAGGCTGTCCCACCTGGATTTGTTTACATCTGCAAGCCCCGCACTTCCGGGAGAGGGGGCGGTCTCGCCCTGCTCTATCGTGAGAACATCAAAATGACACCGCTCACGCTACCTGATCAGTCCTCCTTTGAACTGATGGCTGTCAAACTCCAAGGAGCTACACCTACCATTGTTGCGGTATTGTACAGACCTCCAAAACCATCAAGTGTGTTTATTACTGAACTTTCAACTGTCCTTACTGAACTTAATGCAATGACTCCTAACATTATTTTGGTGGGTGATTTTAATATCCATCTGGATAACTCTTCTAAAACATGCACAAAAGACTTTATGGATATGCTTGATTGCTTTGACATCAACCAGTATGTTGATTTTCCAACTCATAACAAAACTCATATTTTAGACCTGGTCTGTTGTTCTGGTATAACACCTAGGAATTTCACTACTGCTGAACTACCCATCTCAGACCACAAAGCTGTGCTATTTGACACCTATCTGTCCATCAGGAAATCAAAAGTTCAGCGTGTCATGTCTTACCGCAACATCAAGAATGTAGAGCCAGAGAAACTTACTTCACTGGTTGCCTCCTATCCTTGCTCTTCTCCCAATGCTTCAGTAGTGGATCTGGTTGACCACTATAACAACTGCATGTCTACAGTGCTTGACAGTCTTGCACCCTTAAAGACACGGACTGTTTCATTTGTACACTCGGCACCTTGGTTCACTCCTGAGCTACGCCAAATGAAGTCCATGGGTCGACGTCTGGAACGACTATCAAAAAAGACTGGTCTTGCTGTCCACAAAGGGATGTACTCAGAGCACATTCTTCAGTACAAAAAAGCACTCTCTGCTGCAAAGAGCTCATACTATGCAAGGATCATTACTGAGGGAGAAAGAAACACCAGGACTCTCTTTTCCACTGTGAATGGTCTCCTTAAACCACCTAATAGTACCATACATCAGAATGTCTCTGTTGAACACTGCTCAGCCTTCCTGAACTTTTTTCACACAAAAATTGAGGCAATCCATCAGCAATTGGAGTGTTCAATTACTAAGCTGAAACAACCTTGCTCATTGATTCAGATAGGCTCACCTACTATTGATGCACTTAGGGAATTCCATCTTCCTACTGAAAGTTACATCTCTGGTCTCATCACCAAGTGCAACTCCTCCACCTGTCAGCTGGACCCTGTTCCAACAAGCCTGGTAAAGATGTGTCTACCATCCTTCATACCAATGATATCAAAAATAATTAACACCTCCCTTATCACTGGCCAAGTCCCTTCTTCACTGAAGACTGCTATTGTAAGACCAACCCTGAAAAAACCTGGGCTGAGCCATGATGACCTAAATAACTACAGACCTATCTCCAATTTGCCATTCATCTCAAAAGTTATGGAGAGGGTGGTGGCATCTCAACTCCAGGATCACCTGAAGGACAATGACCTGTTTGAGCCATTTCAGTCTGGGTTTCGACCGCTGCACAGCACAGAGACTGCTTTAGTGAAGATAACCAATGACCTCCTCTGCGCATCTGATTCTGGACTTATTTCCATCCTAATCCTCCTTGATCTGAGTGCAGCTTTTGACACCATATCACATCAGCTACTTCTGGAGCGTCTTGCCAACATTGGAGTACAGGGCAGTGCTCACCAGTGGTTCACCTCCTACCTCTCTGGCAGGACACAGCTTGTCCAGATTATGGACTGCAAATCGGAGAGTGCTGCTGTCATGAAAGGAGTGCCACAGGGGTCTGTTCTGGGGCCCCTGCTCTTCATCATCTACCTTCTCCCACTGGGAAGTATCCTCAGGCAACATGGTGTTCAGTTTCACTGCTATGCTGATGACACCCAGCTTTATGTGTCCACCAAACCAACTGCCTCTCTTCCTCCTGCTGCAATCACTGCCTGTCTGCATGACATCAATTTGTGGATGACTACCAACTATTTAAAACTGAACAGCAAAAAGACTGAAGTACTGGTTGTGGGCTCCAAGGCAACACTGGCAAAGATGGAAAACAGACTCTCCCTCTCCATTGATGGCTCCAACATTGCCTGCTCCACCAAAGTGAAGAGTCTTGGTGTTGTATTGGACAGCACACTTTCCTTCGATGCTCACATCAGTAGTGTATCACGCAGTGCCTTTTTTCATCTCCGTAACATTGCAAGACTGCGCCCTTCCCTCAGGCAGCAGAGTGCAGAAGTTCTTGTAAATGCCTATGTTACATCACGCATTGATTACTGCAACTCCATCTTCTCTGGCATTCCACATAAATCCCTCCACCGCCTCCAAATAATCCAGAACTCTGCAGCCAGGATAGTAACAGGCACAAAATCAACTAGCCATATAACACCTGTACTGTTACAGCTACACTGGCTACCAGTTACCCAGAGAGTACAGTTTAAAATCCTACTGCTGACATATAAGGCCCTGCATAACCTTGCTCCCAACTACATCACTGACCTCCTGGTGAGTTACACCCCTACCCGCTCATTGCGATCCTCATCAGCTGGTCTGCTCAAGGTACCCAAGATGAACCTCAGCAGCATGGGGGAGAGAGCGTTTTCCTATACAGCCCCTAAGCTATGGAATTCACTACCAAGTGACATCAGACAATGTGAATCCACAGCTCAGTTTAAAAAGGAACTGAAGACCTACCTATTTAAACTATACTATGGTCTATAATATGGCACTATGGACTCCATGCTTTTATTTATGTATTTATTTTATATGTAAAGTGACCTTGGGTGTCCTGAAAGGCACTTTTATATTTGAAATAAAATGTATTATTATTATTATTATTATTAAGTGGAGGGTTAATATTGTACTTCGGGACTTGATTCTTCCTCTACTAACGTTGATTCCAGGCAATCTTACAAGTTAGCATGGCGAGGAAGCTAGCTAGTTACAATGTACATACAAGGCTAGCGTGTACCTCAGCTTAGCCATCTTTCTTTGGGCTTCACTTGCACGAATGGTAAAGATCCATAAAGATAATGACCCCTCTTACAAAAAAAATACAAACTCAATGCTGCCTTTGTGGGAAATGTTACTGGAAATGTTTCCCCGACATGAACAGAAAACTAAACGGGCATGAGTATGGCTACGGCTTGTTGTTCAAACAGTACGGTAAATTTTCTCCTGTGCGACAGAAAGTTACTAGCCGTCACTTAGTAGTGACGTCATTTTTAGCATAATTTCAGAAAAACCTTTCTTACAAAACAATGACATGACAGATTACCGATCGAGGCAAATATGTTTTGCAGTGGTTTCTCTGGTGTCCAACAATGCCAACATTAGGGTATGGCGTGCTTCCTATGTAAAGTTATTTCATGTCAAAGTGACGCTAAAATGAATGGAAGTCTATGGAATGCTAAAGGCTACTGGGCCCTTTCCGGGTTTTTTTCACCCCATGGGTGTTTCAACTTCCACGTCTGTTCCTACCCCCTTGGTTCTGAACCTTTTTCTCAGAGGGCGGGCTTAACCCGCCTCTTTCAAATGCCTCTGTTTGCTACTGGACAAAGCTTTAACAAATTAAACCCTGTCCTCTGACATATGTGAAATGACCACAACAACAGGGTTTTCGCAAAGCCCCATTGACTACCAGCGGGACTAACTGATAAATGAAACTTTTACCGAAGCCGATCAGTAGCATTGCGAAAACGTCCTTTCCTGCAATAAATGCTTCAAGTGCTGCCCCTTGCTCTATTTTCAGAGAAAAATTTCCTTTGACTTCTTCCAAAACAGCAGCTACAGCTGCATTAAAATCTTGCCGTTGCTCCATGTTCGCCATGTTGACAGTGACTGAGGTGACTTCAACGAATCACACCCTGTCCTCTGACATATGCGAAATGACCACAACAGGGTTCTCGCAAAGCCCCATTGACTACCAACGGGACTAACTGATAAATCAAACTTTTACCGAAGCCACGCACCCGACCAACGTTTTCAACTAACCCGCCCGCAACTCGGACCGCAAAAAATAATTGTGAAAATATTGTACCCGACCCGCATTTTTAAAAGTAGTTTATGCTCTTGATTAACTTCATAGCGTCATTGCAACATTACATAGCGACATTATTGAGTTATATATTCATTTACAGTTTTTTCTGAATGCTTAAACACTAACAGTGATTGTTGTAGCACAATTTCTAAAACTACTAATTCTTATAGCAAAACCCCTCACGGAGTTTGCAAAACTAATAACAGCACTCTATAATCAACACACTCTTAGCAAAACTATAAACAATCATGGCTATTATTTAAACTATTTTGCCAACTTTTTGGCCATGCTGTCACATGTGAAAACTCCTTTATATAAATAATTTACTTTGCAGGTAAGCTTTTGAGGTGGAGTACAATGTTGGAATAAAGAAGAGTGAGAGTTAGAGAGGAGCATGAGGATGTGGAGGTGAAAAAGCAAGAGGGAGAGGACAACGAGGACAAGGAGGTGGTTAGAGGAAGAGGATGAGGAGGTGACAAAGTAAGAGGAGGACGAGGTAGGGAAGAGGAAGGGGAAGGAAGAAGAGTAAGAAGTAGAATTTTTGATGACATCAGAGCTACTTTAGTGGACAGTGGAATGACCCTGAGGGAAGCTGGCCAATGCGTTCAGCCTAACCAGGGGTGCGTTTCCCAAACAACGACGGATGTTAGCACTTAACCAACGTTGTCCGATGTAGGTTCAAACGACACAACAGTCCGATTCCGACTGTTTCCCGAAACTCTCCAACTACCTACGTACAACGGAAGTCTGAACTATGTTAGTTTGGACTTCTGTCGTTGAAACTGCAAAGTATCCAGATGTGTCGGAAGTGCTCGGAGAGTATTCGGATGCATTCGTTGCAGGGGACGACAGAAACGACATCACGACAGTAAGGCAACAAACACGTAGCCTTATTTAAATTAAGCCGGTATATATGAAAACTTAGGAAGATGTTCCCCAACACAATCATGTCCCTTACTCATTAAAAACCAGTGACTGAATATGTTTGTAATGATATGATCGTATATTTCATTTATGCTACCCTACATAGATCTACATATAAATAGAACTAAGGCCACTGAATGTTAATGTTGTATAATGGTTGAGTGGTTAGCTTGTCAACCCACTATGCAAACCTTCTCACTTTTTCGGAGCGATGCGGGTTCGAATCCTGCTAAACGCTAATCAATTTGAAACACGTGGAATGATCTGTGAGATAATGGAATGACTTTGATTGTGGATCCGTGATCATACTCTACATCACAGTATTAAAAACGATCTGTAAGATCAGCAAATAACTTTAATAATCCAACAACATTTTGCAACAACTTTTGGTGTCTTTTGGGGTGAATTTTCTATCTTCTTTTACATGATCTGGCAAGTGCCATGGCGAAAATGAAGTGACTTAAAGTAAAATCATTCATGCAGTGGGTGGCGGTAAAGCATTGAATGGTGCCTAATCCGACCCAAGAAGGCCAAAGGTGACGAGCAAGACGTCATGTGTACAGAAACCGACATAAACAATGGTCTAACGACAGGTCCATGCTAATCGTTCGAACGACACAGTTTAACGATGGAACTTCCGATGGATCGTCCAGACTTTGCTGTTTGCGTCGTCGAACGATCCATCGGACTAACATTGTTGTAAACATCGTTAGTTGTGTCTTTTGAACGATGCTGTTGGGAAACAGCAGTGTCGTTAGTCCATCGTTCAAACCTACGAAGTTGCTAAGGAAGTTAGCAACGACGGTTTTGGGAAACGCACCCCTGAGCCGCTACAGTGTAGCAAGCATCATAAGGTATAAGGCTATAGTATCATTGGTACTGAATCTGGAAGTGCATACTCTAGGGCTGTGCATGGGCCTGCTGTGCTGCATTTGTTTTGTCTTTTCCAGAGAGTGATGGAGCTAAAGGCAGATGCCATAGGTCATGAGCTGATTCTTGTGGATGAGGCAGGTTTCAGCCTCACTATAATGAGGAACATTGTTGGACATTGTTGCTGACCGCCGCTAGCGAAGCTAGCAAAAGCGGTCATTATAGTGTTGCCGAGACTTTTTCCCCATCATTTCCACACAAACTCTCACCTCACCTCACACTGACCTACCACAAACTCATCATACCTGCGGTTCCCACACTTCAATACACTGCGGCGGTCATACCACATACCGCTATGCGATACATCTAGTCTTAGCCATCTTTCTAGCCAAAAGGTAGGTGGAAGTGTTTGCACAAAAGAAATGATTGCAACGTAAATGTTGCGGATATGGTGGAGGCATGCTGTACACTGTACAACATTTGTGGATTAAACATGGACGCATTTCTGTTTGTCAGTATCATAATAAAAATCCTTCATACCTGCTCTGGTTCGTGGAGGAAATTGATGAGGCGGTTGTCTGAGGTGGGAGATGGAAGTTGAAGGTCTTGCTTTATACAATTGTGAATAAGATAGACACTATAACACATAACACAGATATACATATTAACAGATAAGTAGTAGGTAGTAAGACAAGTAAGTTGCAGCCCATTTTACCTGGCGTAGATGTCACCGCATTCAGGAATGATGGAACTTTGCCAGCTTTACCAGGATTTGTGATCTCCAAAACAGGGCTTGCAGACCAGCAAGAATCGGGACTGGACACTAACTCCAGTGGCGTGTTAGAACAGGCTAACATGAAGAAGAGAAGACCAAATACATTAGCAGAAAGTCGCATATAGCATGCTAACTAGCCTATTACGGTTAAATACTGTACGTTGGGCGGAAACTAAAGAGGGGAACAGGTCAGGCCGAAATCAGAATTATCGTGAAATGAGAATTCCATCTCTGTACGCTGACGTTTCAGCACACACAGCATAACATAATTGTTTATGATAGCTCAACTCCATTTTCATTGTCTTTATGGGTTCAAAATTACATCATTTAATATAAAGTAAGCTACTAGCAGTTTAAAAACTTGCACAAGGCTACTGTAATGAGCACTTGCTGTGCTTGTTAATGAGTTTTCTCACTCGGCTCATTAATAAGCTGTCAATTCCTTTCTATCACCTGCCTCTCTTCCCTGCTCCACTGATTAGCCCCAGCTGCACCCACTCTGCTCCCGCATTGACTACCAGCTGCTCTGCATTATCTGTGTTACTCCTCTGTGTATATATAGCCCTGTCTTTGAGCTCATCTTCGTCTGCAATCCTGCAAAGTTTACATTCTGCTCTCCTGTTTGTTGGCAAAACTATCTGGCTCCCATTCTGACCCTGGATCTGTCTGATACTGTCTACACCTCTGCCACGGTAAACCTGACCTGCCTTCTGCCTGTTGACTCTGATTCCTGCCTGCGGCTTCATCTTCTGACTCCTGTCCTGATCGTAGAACTGCCTGAGACTGTCTGCTCTACTGCCCCGGTAAACCTGACTTGGCTTCTGCCTGTTGACTCCTGCCTGCCCTGATTTGTACCTCTGCCTGTCTGCCACCTGCCCAGTTCTGCTGCCTGGCTGTGTGTCTCCTCAGTGACCTGGGATCCTGACGTGCGAATTCTACCGGAACACTCTTGTCCCACTGCTGAACAGGGATGCATCAGCGGAACACGCATACACACGCGCACACACAATCCCCCCCCCCCCCCCCCCCCAACCCTTCAATAAACTCTGTTTTGAATGTGACACACTTGGGTCCTCGTCTGTCTTGCCCGTGACTGCTACAGAAAATTGCAAGACGGCATGTCAGGAATAAAAACCCTTACCAGATTATGTGGTTTGTGACACATCTGTGTTGGGCTTCTGAAGAGTAGTGCTATTCCAACTGGTTGCTTGGGAAGACCAATGTCCCAACACACTGTCCATCAGATCAAAGTATGGAACGTTTTTTCAGTGCACACCATATTTGCTGTTGTTACCAACTTATACTGTGGCCATAGTGTCTTAAACTTTTTGCAGTTTGCTGGGTTGTTCACTGAATGCCCAGCTTGGCCAGCTCTGCCGCAATATGCTTCATGATTCCTTGTTTCTGCAAACCCTGTCAATTTTTCTGCTGCACAGACAGTGAGGAGCGCACGGACATCCTCAGCTGACCAGAACTGGCGATCCATCTTTTTACTACTTTTTTGTGATGGTAATAAAGGTACATGAAATACTTTGCCCTCTTCATTTTATTTTGCTTCCAAATGTTGACCCTGCCCCAACCTCTGCCCTGACCTTGACACTGCCTCTGGCCCCTTTTGGCCCATTGTTTTGAAGAAATCGTGGGCCATTAGTCCCAAGATCCTGGTGCCTAGCCCCTGTTGGCACCTGGCCCTGGACTTGTGAAGGTAATTAGCCTGGATATTCCTCAGTAGGCTATGCTTACAACACTGACATACTGTTGGCCATGGTTAAGGACTTTAGGTAATTGCCGAGGGGGGTTGGTATAAATACGGTGGGTTTGTTCAGATGAATACATGCATCCATTTGTCAAGATAAAATTTAATGCCACCACTTCTAAACTTAATGTCATGCAAAATACATCAAATAGAGGCTTTCGGTCAGATAGTCTGAGTAGAAAACAAAGGTTAGCTGCCCTGCTAGATAATGACATGTATACATTGCCAATTTGAACCATATCTTTGACACAACGTAACAAAGATGGAAAGAACTATTAATTGTATGGGGCACCTTAAATTTTCCTTAGTAACAACTAGATGTTCACTTACCTGCATGTCAGCCAGTCTTGCTGCCAGGGCCACAATCATAGACAGTGGAAGAAATGGACTGAGGGATAGTGTTGTTTCCACTGGGAGCCGATGAAACCAAATTTTCAACACTCAGCTTGGTCATGTGTCTACTGCAGTCTACTGCACAAACTCGTGGTGACGTCTAGTGACGTTGGCCAACGAACCTGAATTCGCTTGATATGAAACTGCTCAAGCACAAATCAGACAGCATACGATAACTTTCATAATGAGTACTTTTTTCCCACCGTTTTTTCCCACCCATAGAATAGTAAAATTCACAGGCAAGGATTTCTCTTACAAACAAATACCAATTCTAATGCTTAATTTGCAGGAAATACAAATCGTATCCCCGCTCAAATGTTTTTTTGTACATGCAAGCAAATAATTTCTACGGGTGCGAAACTTCTTTGCACAAGCATAGATTGTTTTACTACAAAACTTTATTAGACATGTAAAAGTTCTATTACGAGTACAAAATATATGTGCCACTAAATTAATTCCATACAGTTACGTTTAAGAACTTCAACTGAGTGTGCTGTACTGCTTCAATGAGCTTTGTGTGCGAAACTGACTTCTGACTTCTGTCATTTTCTTTACTTGCATGATCCCGCTGTGTCTGATAAAATCCAGTGCAATGTCAACATTAAGACTGCAACTACTACTCTAGTGCCTGTCAAGCTGACAAGTGGATTCAGGCTCCTCTGAAATGCATGTACAAGAAACACTTCAAACATGAAAATATGCTACCGCTTGTTAAATTAGTGACCTACTCTCGTTCTTGAGTTTCTACTGATTGGCTATCTACCTGTTACCGTGTCCTGGAATGATGCTAAATGTCAGACACATCTCTGTTCATCGCCGAATCTGGTACTGCCCAGCCTGGAATGTACTTGATCAATGGCCTGAGCTTGTGCATTAAGGGTCCTACTGTCCAACTTGCTGCTGCAACAACCTCTGCTCCTGTCCTGACTACTGCTCCTCTGCCCATGACCATGTGCCATTAAATTAATTCCATATAACTGAGGAAGCAAGATAGGATGCATCACTGGCTAGGTGTCAGTCTGATTCACAGAGGTAGCAGGCTTGGCTGGAGGGAAGTGAAAGCACAGCATGATGAGCAGGATATGCAATGGAATAAAGAGCGGCGGCAGCAGCAGACAGTGGTTTTACAGACAAGTAAGGATTACAGCGGTGGTGGGAAGTCGTAGCAGCAGACACAGCTTGCACAGGTGCTAAGCTATCACTAAGCTATCTGTGTAGCGAGGTAGTAGCTCTCTGTAATGTTAAGTCTGACTCGAGAAGTAGTCTTTTAAGTATACAAGAATCGTTAATGTATTCCGCCAATTGATCATGCTGCATTTCATCTAAGTTGAACCCAAACTTGACATTGTCACTAGGTCTCGCAGAGCAGCAACATACTGTATCACTGATTCATGCAGCACCTGAATATGCTTTTGGAAGGCATGACGTTTTGCTATAGCCTGGTAAACCAGCCCCTCGTACTTGTGTCACAATGTTAACGTCTAATCGTGATGTATGCAGTGTGCCGGATTGTGAAGGAAGTTACATCACAAGTTTTCTTTTACTGTCTAGGCGAAGTTACAAAGCTTTCCCGAAACTAACTCACTAACAACTAACAGAGCAAACTGGAAGATTACACTTTTCCCAAACCCTGTGGGGAGTAGGGCCATGATGTCTCTTTCACAAATGAAACTCCCTAAACATTCTTCTTGCTCTGACTTTAATTCCTCGATATTCTAAAGTGTTGCCACAACAGCCTGAATGGCCTTCCTTACTTCGTTCTCCGCTGCCATTGCCGATCTACATCCACAGATAGACTACAAATGAAATGTAGTCCACATGTAAGGGATACCGCGGCACCATTGTGGACAGATTAGCTTTAGTTAGACGCTTGTAGACGTGTGGAAGCATCTACAAGCGCTTGCACGATTTGTCTACATGCGTTCTACTCACGTGGATTTTTAGGTCATATGACCTTGTCACATGACCCTGACACAATTTCTAACCACCATATAACATTTTCATCCCACAATGCATCACTGACTGCAAACGCATGGAAACACATGTAAACATTTACATCAAGTTGAATGTGCCTAATGTCATCGCTCACAAACACTCCCTCTGTTTGCTGATTGGCTAGGATGGATTCTGCCCACAGTCAATTATTTCAATGAGATCGCGCCAGACCCTCTGTACAAAACGAAGGTTTTTTTAGATTGTGTAAAACAGTCTACATTTGAAACAGTCTAGCAATATCAAGATGGTTTACACAAAAATAAAAAATAAAATCATGTCCCAACAGTTTATCATGTCATAGCCATTTGCATTGTCTTGGGTGAAAATCTTGAGCATTTTATTGGGAAAGAAGTTGCATAGACAGGCGACAGAGTTTTAGTGACTGCAATGCTACATTACTGGAATAGTGGGCAATGTCTCAGCCCGATTGCTTCTATTTTGTTTTCTTTCTTAGAAGTTTAGATTCATTCTTGCAAGTGTTTGACAAGTCCAGTAGCAACAAAGCATCTTACAGTTTGTAGTCTTCTTAGTTTGATCAGCTACATAGCTATTATTATTAACGAGTGCAAGCTGTTGCAATGTTCACTCTAGTCCAACCTCTTTGTCCATTGGCCGTTTTCTTTTCCTCATCTCCTCTGACGTAGGCTACACTTCCTTTTCTTCACAGGTTGTAGATATATTCCATTCATTTACCTGCTATTGTATCCCATAAAGCAGTCAAATTGTAGTTTTTTATGTCTCTCGTTCGAACTTTAGAGGGAGACGCTCTGCTGCTAACATAAGTAGTAGTCCTGCAAACATACAAACAGCAACATTTGTGTTTGGTAAAAGTGACACTATTTTGTCCGACAATAGTGAACATTCTAATTAAAACATTTTGCTTGTTCTACTGCACTTCAGTTACCCCTCTCCCATTTCCTGAGTCATTATTTTGTAATGAGTGCAATATTACAAGACAGCATGTCAAGAATAAAAACCCTTACCAGATTCTGTATATACAGTATGTCACATAAGTGAGTACACCCCACATTTTTGTACTTTTTTTATTATATCTTTCCATGGGAGAAGTCTAAAGATATAATACTTTTCTACAACGTAAAGTAGGCAGTGTACAACTGATATAACAGTGCAAATTTGCTGTTCCCTCAAAATAACTCAACACACAACCATTAATGTCTAAACCACTGGCAACAAAAGTGAGTACACCCCTATGTGAAAATGTCCAAATTGTGCCCAATTAGTCATTTTTCCTCCCTGGTGTCATGTGATCCATTAGTGTTACAAGGTCTCAGGTGTAAATGGGTAGAAGTTGTGTTAAATTTGGTGTTATCACTCTCACACTCTGTCATACTGGTGATTGGAAGTTCAACATGGCACCTCATGGAAAAGAACTCTTTTCAAATTGTTGCTTTATGAAGATGGCCTAGGTTATAAGAAGATTGACAACACCCTGAAACTGAGCTGCAGCACAGTGGTCAAGACCATACAGCGCTTCAAGAGGACAGGCTCTACTAAGAACAAGCCTCGCCATGGTCGACCAAAGAAGTTGAGTGCATGTGCTCAGCATTATCTATCTATCTATATCTGTGTCTTCAAAATAAGTTTAGGAGTGCTGCCAGCATTGCTGCAGAGGTTGAAGGGGTAGAGGGACCGCCTGTCAGTGCACAGACCATACGCTGCACACTGCATCAAACTGGTCTGCATACTCCGCCCAGAAGGAAGTCTCTTCTGAAGATGATGCACAAGACAGCCCGCAAACAATTTGCTGAAGACAAACAGACTAAGGGCATGGATTACTGGAACCATGTCCTGTGGTCTGATGAGACCAAAATAAATGTATATGGTTCAGATGGTGTCAGGTGTGTGTGGAGGTAACCAGGTGAGGATTACAAAGACAACTGTGTCCTGCTAACAGTCAAGCATGGTGGAGGAAGTGTCATGGTTTGGGGCTGTATGAGTGCTGCCGGCACTGGGGACCTACACTTCATTAAGGGAACCATGAATGCCAATATGTACTGTGACATACTGAAGCAGAGCATGATGCCCCCCCTTTGAAACTGGGCCCCAGGGCGGTATTTCAACATGGTAACGACCCCAAGCACACCTCCAAGATTACCACGCCTTGGGTGAGGGTGAAGGTGATGGACTGGCCTAGCATGTCCCCAGACCTGAACCGAATTCAGCATCTGTGGGGCATCCTCAAATGGAAGGTGGAGGAGCTCAAGGTCTTAAGCTCAAGGTCAGCTCCATGATGTCGTAATGTAGGAGTGGAAGAGGATTCCAGTGACAACTTGTGACGCTCTAGTGAACTCTATGCCCAAGAGAGTTATGGCAGTGCTGGAAAATAATGGTGGCCACACAAAATATTGACACTTTGGGCACAATTTTGACATTTTCACTTAGGGGTGTACTCACTTTTGTTGCCAGTGGTTTAGACATTAATGGTTGTGTGTTGAGTTATTTTGAGGGAACAGCAAATTAGCACTGTTATATCAGTTGTACACTGCCTACTTTACGTTGTAGAAAAGTATTATATCTTTACACTTCTCCCATGCAAAGATATAATAAAAAAAGTAAAAAAATGTTAGGGGTGTATTGACTTATGTGACATACTGTATATACATTCTTTGTGTGGTTTTAGGCACAGGCGAACCAGGCAGCCGCCCGGGGCGCCATTTTGTGGGGGGTGCCACGAGCACTTGGGGGAAAAAATAGAGGTGGTCTCGTCTGGGCTGTAAAACACTATAGAACCGCCACTGTATATATATGAGTGTGTCTGTGTTTGTGTTTGTAAACATCAGAGAAAGCAATTAATAATTATCTGTAATTAAAATCTGGAAAAGTTGGAAAATAAGAAACTAAAGACTGGAGCTTAAGAGTGCATTGAAGTAAGTTCCAAGATCTTACCCAGCTCAGTACAAACTTTTTAGGAACTGTAAGTTGGGAATAACAGAGTAGGTAAAGCAGGTTGATAGAGGCCTGATTGCCAAATTAACAGAAATTAAAATGCCTATCTGTTAAAGATGGCCATCCAATTTTTTCCATTCATTCTCCATTCTTCATCCATTTAACGTTTTACTAACACAAAGCCAGCGCACCTTACGTTGTCTCACCCTCTGCCCAGTATCCCCGAGGCAGGCCTGAGTTGAGGCTTGGGTGCGTTGTGGCCTTAAGCAGAAAATGGCCGCATCGCACCAGGAGCGCAAACAAAGAAAGTAAACAGGCTACTCACACTAGCTCCAACACGCAGCCCTTGCAAGCAGTTCAGCTGAACTCAAACCTCTGCAGCAGTCTCCAGAGTAAAACACAGGAAAGCAGTTCACAGTTAGCTCCAGTCTCTGTACACTCTTATGTTGGCATAGCCTGCCAAACTTGAGCTTCAGTGACAGTTCTTCTGGCAATCCGGTAGCTAGTTGTATGCAACTGCAATTTTTTATAGCTTGTCCAGGCACGCTTCAACTTCAGTATCGGTTACTAACCTACAGTCACACATCACTTTCTAACTGAAAGAAAACATTAGCTCACCTCATCAAATAACTCACTTTGTCTTCTCTCTCGCCCAAAACTCAGACTGACAATTGTTTCAACTACAGGCCCCTTTCTCTGTCACCTTTCACCCTGCATTGTCATTAGTTACATCATACTCGTTACAGAATTATAAATATTTAATACACAATATTAATAGCACATATATGCACAAGTATGAAAACACTTTATACTGCATCACATATACTATGAAATAACATAAAATTGTTAATAATATTAAATAACAGAAACATGTATTTCCCCAATATAACCCACAGCCCCAACACAATAGATCACAAAGAAAACATATAACTTGAATTCTCTAGTGGGTTACAATAGTATTATCAGCATAGAGATGGACATGACATTATTATTAGAAGAGGCTATGTCATTAATATAAATGGTGTAAAAGACAGGTCCTAATACCGAACCCTGTGGAATGCCCTTTGTTACCAGAAAGTCAGACAATTCCTGATTTTACACATTGGAACCTTTCATTAAGGTAGTGTTAAAACTAGTTACTGGCATTGGAATCAAAGCCTATATCAGTTAGCTTTTGTAAGCAAAGCATGATCTACAGTATCAAATGCTTTTGACAAATCTACAAGTGTACCATCCATTGTTATGAGTTGTTACCATTTGTGATCATCTTCCACCAAGTTTTGAAGATTGTAAAAACACTGTAGAAAAGGTTAAAAAGCAGCCATTTGTCGTAGTGGGTAAGAGAATTTATTGGCAGTTTATGTATGTAAGTGTACGGTAAGGAAAACAAACTAACTAAACTGTAATTATAAACTAATAAGAAAGCATGCAGTAGCACATGACTAAACTATTCTCCATTCTTATATTTCTTCAACTCCTCAATTTCTTCTACAAATCACTTAATTAAACATATAGGGCTCTCATACAAGAGTATATGCAGGCACGCCATGTAGAGATGCACAGAACATTCAGAACACAACACTGTTAAACCCAAGTACGTCCTACCATTGATTAGGCTTCTGATGACAGTGACACGACTGAAACTCCATCAGCTACTCAACTTCGATAATTTTTTTTGTAGTTCCCAAAACAGCAATTTCTAAGCATTTCCCTATTATCCATCTGTTGTCCTGATAGACTACAAATCATAGTCATATTGGTTTTGTCAGATTTTTTTCTTGTGTATTTTACCCCAACAATTTTCCATCAGCAAATGACCGATCCCAAGCCCCGCCCCCCTTTTAGAGCGTCACAATACAGTTAGCCAGAGTGTGTGTGTGTGGGGTAAATGTAACAGTGACACAAGATATCCCAGTTGTGTACGAGACGTTATATTTATACTTGTTACGAAACCTAAAAAATGTGGGTTTTCAATTGCCAATATCTTGGACCTAGAAGGTGAAAACTGTAGAAAATATTTCCAAAAAAAAATTGTACAAAATCATGTAATTCTTACCAAATGTAGGATATGTCGTCTGCAGACAATGCTGACAAAAGTTATCAAAGGACTCATCTTGAGATGAACAATTTCAAAGTTACATGTCAATCAAAGTTGAACACATACCCTAAAATTGGTTGACATTGTTTGACAATCTTGCTTCTAATTGTCCAAATTTATTCAGCCTTGACATGCAAACTCTGCACAGCATGTTTTGAATGTGCACCAAATTTTGTGACATTTCATTAGAGGAGGCCACTGAAGCTAAGGGCTCTATTATGGCTGTATTACTGTCGCGCAAGTTGCTTTGGGGTCATTCCCGACACAATTTAGCATTTTGACGGCGGGAAAAGTGAACATTGCGCCAGGTAAGATTGTTCAAAAGGGTTGGTCTTAAATTACTTAATTAGACATGAAGAATCAGAATTTATACTCTCATTCCCTTTAAAAGCCAGCGGCGCATTTTCCATGGCCTGTTGCTATTACGATGGCGTATTTACCCGGACGGCACATGCTTTTCGGTGGCGGAGACCGATCTGCTTGTGCGTTAAGTAAAAGCGTCCCTTAGCAAAAAGTAGTATACTTAAAGTTTATTTTATGAAGTATACTTCAGTATAAGTGTAAGTATAGAACAGAAGTACACAGACCATGTACTTTTAGTGTACTAGAAAGTATGCTAATTTAATACTTTTTTATATTAAATTGGAACACTTATTTATATACTGCCATTGTACTAGTTATGTACTTCAAGTGCCTATTTTTAGTTTTTTTTTAAAGTAATAAAATAAATGAAGCGATTCCCATTTGTGCACACTGCTTTTAACCCATCACACATGTGACCATGCTCAGGGGAGGATGAAGGAGAGAGTTGGTCATTCATTGCCTGTCGGTGTTGGGAATTGCTGGTCCAGCGCCTTAGCCACTAGACCATGACTGCTCCATTCAGTATATGTTTAGAAACTTCGGTTATTTTACTGGTTTACTTGTTGTTATACTTTAAGTTTGCTTGGCATATTACTTGTAGCTTTGTAGCTTTACTCAAACTGTATGTACACAAGAGTGTGATGCATTTACAAAATCAAAAGACATAATGTTGAAAACAAGTTTGATATATTTTCAAACATACAAACTAAAACAAAGACCACCCTTAGCAAAAAGAAGTTAATTAACTTTAATAAACTTCTTTTTGCTAAGGGAAAGTATAAGTGTAAGTCTTCCCTTAGCAAAAAGAAGTTTATTCAAGTTTACTATAAGTATACTTATTTTATACTAAAACTGAGGAAGTATACTTGAAGTTGACTTTTATAAACTATATTTTATATACTTATAGAATAGTATAGTAAAGTATACTTGGCTTATACTGAAACTTCTAAACAAAGTCTAGGACTAAGTACATTTATACTAAGACTTACACTTATACTTTAAAATGAAAAAATATACTTTTTCTTTAGTCAAGTCATTGACTCGTGCTTAGCATTTAATTTATATATTAATATAATATAATGGTGGAGTTTAAAACTAGTATGTGTTCAATTGCATTGTCTTTATGTACCTTAAAATCATACACAACATCATCCTCCAAATATCTTCTATATGGTCCGTTTCGCTATGTTAGCTCCAACGAGCTGGTTGTTCAGCTTCTTCCAGCTGACTGGGTGGTATCGTGTTGCACTTCTGTTTTTGTGTATGAGATTAAGGTACATAAAGATAATGCAATTGAGCACACATACTATATACTGTTAAGTTTTAAATTCCACCATTATATTATATTAATATATTAATAAAATGCTAATCACGAGTCAATGACTTGACTAAAGGAAAAGTATATGTTTTCATTTTAAAGTACAGTATAAGTGTAAGTCTCAGTATAAATGTACTTAGTCTTAGACTTTGTTTAGAAGTTTCAGTATAAGCCAAGTATACTTTACTATACTATTCTATAAGTATATAAAATATAGTTTATAAAAGTCAACTTCAAGTATACTTCCTCAGTTTTAGTATAAAATAAGTATACGTATAGTAAACTTCAATAAACTTCTTTTTGCTAAGGGGTGTCTTCGGGGATGAAAAGAATCCCCCCAAACCTCCGTGGGTCAAGGAAGTATGGGAGGAAATATCTTCAATAATTGTGTCCTCTTCCTTTGGCAAGAAGACAACTTCTTAACAGTGTTGAAAGCGGTACAACACCGTTACTCAAAGGAAACATCAAAAGCAAACAATGTGAAGGTCCATCAAACCATTAATCCATTAGTTTTCTTTTTGTTGATGTGTCCATTACATTTCTTACAACTTTTCATGCTGTTTATTTAAAACGACAAAATAAATCGTAAATAAATTGCGGAACATTGCTATAAATTTGTCCCCGTTTGCTTACTAAAACATTAAAATACATGTATACAGGCTATACATGTTGCAGCTTTTCTGCCAGTTGAGCTCGTCTCTCTGGCGCAGCAGCAGGTGCATCTGGATTCAAAGCGTTGTGCACCCCTAAAATAGCTTTTCAGCAACGCGCAAGTGAAGATAAACATCCTTTTTGTTGGTCAACGGCACATTGGGTTTTTGCATCCTTTTAATAGCATCTGGCCACACCTCTTCTTTTCGCTGACACACCCGTGGTGGCGCAGTGTTATCTGCTATCTAGACCAGGGGCGGCAACCTATGGCACGCGTGCCACTGGTGGCACGTGGCGTCATAACCACTGGCACGCAGAATACCGAAGCAAAAAAAAAGTCTGGCAAAAAAACCCCCACAGAGCACTGAGTGACAGCGCGATCTTCCAATAACATTCGCTATACAACGCTCTCCGCACAGATCCCGCCTATTTTCCCACTACTCAAAGTCAAAGTTAGCACCGATATACTGTTATGTTACAAATGCAGAGATGATGACAGAGCCCCCGGCTAAAAAAATTAAAGCGCGGCTATTTCAGCCCTTCTGGACAGAGGAATATGGGTTTGTTTTTGTGAAAGACCATGCTGTATGTACATTGTGCTGTGAAAACGTTGTGTGTCGCACTTCAAGTGTTAAGCATTTAAAACCAGGGGTGCGTTTCCCAAACAACGACGGATGTTAGCATTAGATACCACCTTTGTCCGATGTATGTTCAAAAGACAACACAATCATGTCCCTTACTTATTAAAAATCAGTGACTAAATACGTTTGTAATGACATGATCGTGTTTCATTTATACTACCCTACATAGATCTACTTAGGGTTAAGGCCATTGAAAATTATTGTGGTGCAACGGTTCTGTGGTTAGCTCGTCAGCCCACTATGTAGTCCCTTTCACTTTTTCGGAGAGAAATCCTGCCAAACGGTAATCAATTTGAAACACGTGGAATGATCTGTGAGATGATGGAATGACCTTGATTGTGGATCCGTGATCTGTGGTCATACTCTATAACAGTATTAAAAACAATCTGTAAAATCAGCAAATCACTTTAATAATCCAACAACATTTTGCAACAACTTTTGGTGCGTTGTGGGGTGAATTTTCTATCTTCTTTTTACATGATCTGTCAAGTTTCAGGACGAAAATGAAGTGAATTAAAGTAAAATTCATGCAGTGGTGTGGTAAAGCATCAAATGGTGCCTAATCCGACCCAAGAAGGCCAAAGGTGACGAGCAAGACGTCACATGTACATAACCGACATAAACAATGGTCTAACGACAGGTCCAAGGTAATTGTTTGAACGACACAACTTAACGATGGAACTTCCAATGGATCGTCCAAACTTTGTGGTTGGAAACACCTGCGTCGTCCAACGATGCATCGGACTAACGTTGTTGTGAACATCATTAGTTGCATCATTTGAACAATGCTGTTGTGAAAAAGCAGTGTCGTTAGTCCATCATTCAAATCAACAAAGTTGCTAAGGAAGTTAGCAACGACGGTTTTGGGAAACACACCCCAGGATTGGTGAACGCTAGCCTGGCTAACGCGACTTATCAATGCTCTGCGAACATTGGTCTGGCCAAGCTGTGTTGTAAACCCATTTCTCAGAGGGCGGGCTTAACCCATGTGTGTGAAATGCCTGTGTTTGCTACTGGACGAAGCTTCGACCAATCACATTAGTGTCCATGTATAAGACAGAGAATAGTAACGTGCATATGAGTAAACAAAAACGTAACTGCACAAAAGCTCGAAATTCCATATGCTATCGCTGACAATGTAACGTGCAGCTATTTTGTCAGCTCCACAACTTTGCAAGATATTACTGTGCTGTTCTGCTATTTACATACTGTAAACTGGGTTGACTTGGCAACACTTACCATTTATAAGTCAGATGAACCTCGTCGACAACAATGCCAAGGAGATTTTCTTTGTAGACTTTGTTGGCTCACATGTTCATCCATCTTCCAAAACAGCAGCTACAGCTGCATTGAAATCTTGCCGTTGCTCCACGTTCGCCATGTTGACAGTGACTGAGGTAGATTTCCGGTCGCTAAACTACCGCGTCATTGCCTTTTTGAAATGCTAGATTTTCATTGGTCCCAGTTTCTCTGTTAATGTAGAAACGGTGTAGAATGGGAGCTTGGCCAGACTGACTTTGCAAGCGAAATTCAAAAGCAGCGGCACAGGAAGTATGGGCGTGCCCAGGCTAGGTGAACGCTAGGCCCATCAAAACATTTTACTACAGTTGGCCATTCCAACCCGAAGGCATTTGTGTTTTATATTCCAAAACTTAATACCATGTGTCAGTCATATTATGCTATGCGGTATATCCAGTTTTAACTTTTTGCTTAATTGTTTTCACATTTAAGATATGAAAATTAAATAAATAAATATTTTTAAGACATTGCTGGGTGGGTAAAGGGAGGGGACAATGGCAACTCACCAGGAGAGCATTGCCTTCGAA
>CM059273.1:31174303-31176803 GCA_030347295.1 Setipinna tenuifilis
ATTTTTCCAGTTATTTATTGCAATTCAAGTAGTGAAAGTTCAATGAATACCCTGAAATGGTACAAAGGTAAGTACTGAACAGCCAGAGGTAAAAAAAAATTAAATCAGCCTTGACAGCTAGTGCTACTAATTCCTATAGGTGTTCCAACGTTTGTTGATTACTTGCAACACCCAATGTTGGTATAAAAGCAGTGTTGAAACACACACTGTGGTACCAGACCCTGAGGACCATCAGGTGAACAGTATTGTACTGCAGAAAGTAGTGTAATGCTACAAAAATGGCAAAAAAACAGGCAATTAACATTGGGAGAGAGACAGACCATCATAACACTTAAAAGTGTTAGTCCTTCCTACAGGAAAATTGCAAAAAAAAGTCAATGTGTCAGTGAGTACAGTTTTCGTCACCATCAAAAGGCATTCAAAAACTGGGGGAAACTGACAGGAAGTGGTCTGGCAGACCCAAAGTCAGAACTGAATCAGAGAACACGTCTCTAAGAGTTAACAACTTGTGTGATAGGCAGGTCACAGCTTAATAATGGTAGTAAGCTTACTTAATAGTAAGCAAGTCTCAGTTTCAACTGTGAAGAGAAGACTTCAAGCTGCAAAACTGGGGGAAACTGACAGGAAGTAGTCTGGCAGACCCAAAGTCAGAACTGAATCAGAGAACACGTCTCTAAGAGTTAACAACTTGTGTGATAGGCAGGTCACAGCTTAATAATGGTAGTAAGCTTACTTAATAGTAAGCAAGTCTCAGTTTCAACTGTGAAGAGAAGACTTCAAGCTGCAGGTTTGGTTCATCACACAGGACTTCTGTACCCCATTGAGTAGGCGAGAGGATGGCTTCACAGTGTATGACACCAACTTTCAAACATGGAGGAGGAAGTGTGATGGTCTGGGACTGTTTTGCTGGATCCAGGCTTGGTGACTTGTACAGAGTGAGCAGCATCCTGAACCAACATGGCTACCACAGCATTCTGCAGCGCCATGCAATACCCTAGTTTTGTGCCTAGTTGGTCAGAGGTTCATCCTACAGCAAGAAAATAACCCAAAACACTAGTCCAAACTATGCCAATACTACTTCAGGAAAAAAGAACAAGATGGTAAGCTTGAAAATGTGGAGTGGCCAGCACAATCTCCAGACTTAAACCCCATCGAGCTGGTTTGGGATGAACTGGACAGAAGAGTGAAAGTCAAGCAACCTACAAGTGCCACACATTCATGGGAACGTCTGCAACAAACTTTGGAAGAACTTTCTGAAGAATATTTGATTTCTCTTGCAGAAAGAATGCCACGAGTATGCTCAGCTGTTAAGTCTGCCAAAGCTGGCTACTTTGATAAGTCAAGTTTAGAATACATTTTGGTTTATAAATTGATTTCATGATTTTTTTCAACTTAAATTGCTTATTTGTTCTGTGCTTTCATTTTTAGAGTGCAATGACACAATAAACTGTTATCTATCACTGTCCTAATATGAAATTCACCAGTGCTGCACAGGTTGTTTTTGTAATCCTTTTCCATCACTCCATGATGGCATTACGGATTTGGCGGATGTTAGACACTGGTACTCGTCCACCTCCTGCTTAAGAATGCCCCATGGGTGATCAATAGGGTTCAGGTCTGGAGACATACTTGGTCATTCCATTATCTTCACTTTCATCTTCTTCAGGAAGGCAGTGGTCATCTTGGAGATGTGTTAGGGCTCATAATGAAAAAACAGTCAAATGTCCCACTTTCCAAAGGGGGAGGGGGGTGTCATGTTCTGCTTCAGAATGTCACAGCACATGTCAGAATCCATGTCCCTTTTAGTAAACTGCAGTTCCTCAGTTCTGGCAGCATTGAAACAGCCCCAAACCATGATGCTACCACCACTGGGCTCGATTCTAGGCAAGGCACACTTATAATGGTACTGTTTAACAGGTTGCTGCCACACATGCCTGACACCATTTAAGCCAAACAAGTTTATTTTATTCTAGTCAGACCACAGGACATGGTTTCAGGAATTCATGCTTTTAGACTGTGTCTTCTGCAAACAGTTTTCATTCTTTTTTGTGATCAAGCTTTACAAGAGGCTTTACTCCCAGAGGATGATCATGCACACCGGGTTGTTGCACTCTGCATCTTATTTGAGCTCTGACAAGCTGACCTCCCACTTCTGCAACCTCTGTAGCAATGCTGGCTGTAGTCATGCATTTATTTTTTACAGCCAACTTTTGCATTTGACACTGAGTGTGTGTACCTTACTTCTTTGATTCTGTCAATTCCTTGTTCGAAGTGGAACCTGTTTTGGAAAACCATTAAATGAATCTGGCAACGATGATGTAGCTCAGTTTCATGGTGTTGCTGATCTTTTATAGATAGGCCATCATTGTCTAAAGCAAATAGTTCCATTTCTGAAATCCTCAGACAGTTTTTTGCCATGAGGAGCCATGTTGGACATCCAATGGCTAGTATGAGAGAATTATAGCCAAAACATTAAAAGGAATAGCTGTAATACATGACA